>JAUMHE010000201.1:191866-216913 GCA_032359235.1 Enteromius mattozi | reverse complement strand
TAATGTAATGTAATGTAATCTAATATAATATAATTTTGTAATAAAATCTAATATATTACAAAAATATGTAATACATAATATTAGTGAACAAGATACATTTACTGTATACCTCATAGTCCAAGTGGTGTCCTGGAGTTCACTGCATCAATTCTTCAAGGCAAAACAAGTTAACATGTAAATATTATGATTGTATGATTCACAATGACTAATATGTTTCAAACATTGAAATGTAGCACAAATAATCATGAGTTAAGATAATTATGTGGGGGTTTTTTTTTATTTTTATGGCAAAAACATTAGTACTGTACAGCATATGTAAGATCTCACAGTAGAATCTCATGTATATATGAACAACATTTGTAAATAACACTAGTTTTCAAAAATGATAAAGTTCAGTTGAGGTTTTGCTGTAAATTAGAGACAAGACTTATCTAAGCAACTGGTATAAAATAATGTCTGATTAATTTTTAAATGTATAATTAAAATAAAACAATGTTTCAAAATGAATTTGATTAATATTTATTGGTATTGTTACATTGATGACTCTTACGTGTTTAAGGGAGGTAGACTGACAGGACCAATCACAGGCTGCACTGTTGGCTGATGAGTCCCGGCTTGTCCTGCTGGCATCAAAGAGGGCCAAAAAGAGTAGCCAATTGGAGGAAGAGGTGGTATGTGGGAGCCATAATGATGGTGATGGACAACCCCTCCTCTAATTGTTGAATGTTGAAGGTCCTAAACAACATCAAACTTAGCATTTTATTACTACATACTGTGGAATATCAACATTGTTTAAGCAGAATACAACATCTCTAGATGTTTACCTGCCCTAAATGTGAGGCTAGAGGTGTGATTTGACTGTTGCTTCCTCCTGGGTACATGGCCATTGGTGGGAGAGCCTTCAGCATCATATTGTGCATGATGATCTGGTGCATCTGTGCATTCTGCATTAGCATCAGCTCCACCATGTCTGTCATCAGAATAATAAAGAAGAGAACCTTTGGCCTAGCATAAATCTTGAAGTGTAGTTTAAACTCCATGTAGTACTTTATTCTTATCAGCTACTGCATGCAACTTCAATCGCATTTTATCTGTTTTTAATAGAAGATTCTTATTAAAGTTTATAGTATTTATTTAATGCAGTCATATACATATATATTATATGTAAAATTAATATTATATGTAATATATATATATATTAGTGCTGTCAAACAATTATTTGCAATTAATCGCATCCAAAATAAAAGTTTTTGTTTACATAATATATTTTAGTGTAGTGTGCATATTTATTTTATATCTATAAAGACACACACATACAGCATATATTTTGGAAACATTTATATGTATGTATTTATATTCATATAATTTATATTTCATGTATAAATGTAACATATGTTTCTTAAATATACACATGCATGTGTGTGCATTTAAATATACATACTAAATATACACAGCACACACACACATATATTATGTAACCGATTTTTTTTTTTTATATTTTGGATGTGATTAATCATTTGACAGCACTAATATATGTATGTGTGTGTGTGTGTGTTGTATTATATTTTTATCTATTAGTCCAGTCATGGAGTCTTCAGTCACCTGATCCTTCAGAAATATATTATACTTGTATTTTTCAGGATTCTTTGATGAACAGAAATCTTACATAACATTATAAAATGTCTTTACTGTTACTTTTGATCTATTTGTCCTTGTCTTGTAAGTAATCTTTTGTTGGAAAATACAGATTTAAATGTCCCAAATGCCACTATTAAATGTCTTTTGTGTCTATACAATATCTTTTTTTCAGCTTTTGATGTATACCTTCTTTAATACTTCCTGATCTGTAGGGAAAGGTTTGTGGAGGTGGGATTTGTGCTATGAGAGGCTGTTGCTGTGGTAACTGCTGGATAATGGTGGCTGGCTGTTGAGGAACCTTGTGGAAGGAGAAATAAGTTATTAGAAGAGTGCCAGCAACAAAGCATTGTAACAGACTCATACACACACAAATTGTTTATGTACCCGTATATTTTGGAACAGCTATAAAGCCATTTAACTGAACTGGAATAGTAAATGCAAATATTCTGTGTATGATTAAACCAGTATAACTAAACGTGAGAAAACTTTTCATACAGTGTGTTGAATGATTTGAGGGGGCGGAGGAGCAGGAGGATGGAGAGGAGCAGGTGGAGGTGCAGGTGGTGCAGTTTGGTGGATATGGATGGGAGGCACATGTTGGACTGGCCCAAGAAGAGGTTGATAATTATATTGCCTATGAGATCCACCCCATGTGTGAGGCCTTCCAAGATCCTCCATCATATACTGTTCCTGATGCATATGCATATAAACATACTCAAATGCACACTAATATTTGTGATTTACACAATAAAATATTTCTACTGGCTATTACATGATACTCTTTATGTGCAAAGATTTTAATCTCATCTCTGTAACATACCCTCAGTCTCTGTAGGAGGTTTCTCTTTCGTCTCAGAGCACTGTGTAATGCATCTGCCTGCCCATCATAACTTCCTGTGGAATCAAAATATAAGACATTAGTCATATATGTTGTATTTTGCATGTTTGGCAATGCTCAGCTGTTTTTGTTTTTATTCCATTATAGGTGTTATTTAGGCTTGGTATAAACCAAAGACTACTTTAGGAAACAGGCATTCTTTCCAGCATCTTTTTTTTCTAGGACAGAATTTCAGCCAGAGACACAAAAAACAAATCATTTCAATCATGTATATTGTACCTAAACTACTCTCAAAATTCTATAAAACAAGTGGAGTTCACAAAAATTACTACTGTCTGGTTACTTGTGGAAAACGCTGAACCTTCTCGTTCAATGTTGTCATTTCTCTCATTCTCCAGTCTCTAAAGAGGAGCAAACAGATGATACAATACTTCTTTTAATTGACAAGTTTGGTCTTATGATAGTATGTTGTCCACGAAAAAGAAAGAATAACCTATATAGGCTAATGTTAGTTATGTATAACTGAGAAAAATCATATTAAACCAACTTACCTTTTCCAACATTTTCAATCTGAGCCTTGTCATTTGGTCAACCACTGGGTCTGCCATTTTAAAAACACTTTTCAGATACGTTATTTAATTATTATCCATGTTTGCTGTAGAAGGGTGTCCGTTGTCAAAACATATCTGTGTTGCAGAGTTCTTTGCCCAACCCTCAAGTTGCTAAGTTACATTAGAAACCCAGACAGAGTCTCTTTTGTTATGGTGGACCCATAGCATTCTAATAATAATAATAATAAATGGACAAAGATATTGTTTATAGTTTCAGATTAAATATTTTGAATTTGTGTTTTAGGAAAACCTCAAAGTGTAATCATAGAACGGTCATGGAAACCTTTATTATTATTTTACATAAGCAGTTAATGTTATTTGTGTATTTATAAATGTATAGCATTGTTTTATTTGCAGTTTTGAATAATACAACAAATATGGAATAATTGATAAAATAATTATTATACTCATTACTTTTTTGCGGAATTGACATTGCTTAATATATGAAATATTTTTTTATACTTTTATACACCAAAGAAAAGGTATTTATTATATATTATAGTAATATTATATTTATATTTTATAATCTCTTTATTATTTCTTACATATAATATTATATTATCAACGTGTATTGCATTTAATTGGCATAACATTTACAATTTATGATATTTGGCATTTTATTATTAGCGAAGAAAACAACTAACCGTTGTTACTTGTTAATCTTATTCACCCGGGCTTTTACCCGCGTCTTTCATTTCTCAACCACAAGCAGTCTCCGAAACACAACTACCACAACAAATACACAGCCTGCGTATGACGTCAATTCTCTCTATCCTGCTCCACAATAGGCTCTAGAAGTTGTCAATCAAAGGGTCATGCTTGCACACGCTTTCTAATTGGTCATTCAGGCCCAATGCGTTTAAAGGAGGGCGTTTTGTAAAGAACAGGCGTATTTATGCAACAAGAAATGTCATTGGCTGGCAAGTTCACATTCTTTGTTCTAATAGGTTGTCGCAGACTGTCAATCCGATAAGGGCGGGGACAAACACACTTCGCGGCCATGTTGAAATTACACTGACAGTTACTCCTTAGGAAAATCTCTGAACTCTCAAAACATTGCGAAAAATTCGTTTAAGGAGTTTTACAGAAAAGCTATTTTAGTCTGACTGGCGTCCCCTCGAGTGTTTCTTTCATTCCCATGAAATTCCTTGATCCAGGAAATGGATGAGGATGAAAGGCAGAGAAGATTAGAGGCCGGACGAGCAAAGGTAAGTTAAGCGCTAATATTAGCAGAGCAACTTTACATTGACTAGTAGTAAATTTGAATATTGTTTTGTTATTCTGTATGTCTGTAATTATATCAACTACCACATCTATTTAGGTGTTTTTTTTCCCCTTGCTTTTATTTGGGATGCACTTGTGTTCCGGACAGTCACAGATGTCACAGTCACTCCTATTGTTCTTGGTGCACAATGTCTTTTATAAAACTTGTTAGTATGAGGAACGACTCAGCCCAACTCAATTTCTAAGTGTATCTGTGCCTAATCTTATCACAATTAAGTGTGTTTAGTACATTATTAATACCATGCTATAGTAAATAACGGACAAAACGAGACTTGAACTTCAAATTTCAAAGTGCACGTCGTTCATTTGGACTGGTTCTCAAAATCTGAACGCTCTTCTTCAGCTGAAACGTTTGTTTGTGTGTGTGTGTGTGTGTGTTTTAAACGTTAATATGTAGCTTTGGGCATTTGTTTGATTTGAGTTTAAATTTGGGGTAGGATAAATGTGTGTTGGCTTTGAGGCCAAAAAATTTTATGCTTATGAGGCTGTCTTATGTTGCAAATAAAGTTATATTTGCTGAGGGGAATCTAATACAGTTCTGTCTCTAGGCAGGATCAGTGCAGCTCACAGGTATCTACAGTATATATTTAGCTCAAGAGAGCTTTTACGGGAACTGCACTTTATCCGCAGTGAGAGGAAAACAGAAATAAAGTGGCATCATTTCGTTTGTTAGGTGTTTCTTTACCTTCCTCCATTTAAAGGACAAGCGCTTCAAATGAGGTTAACAACACGATATTGCTGCATTCATTAACTAGATACTTTCCCATTGTTGGATGATATTATTCAGTCCACAGAATAATACTGCCTGTTGTTTATAAAGAGACCTGCAGGAGGCACCACACGATTGGAACATCAATCAGTTGTTTTAATCATATATTGTATTTATTTTATGTGAACCACACAAGAGTTTACTTTTATTGTAGAAACAAAAAAATCCTTGTTGTCTCTTTGCATTGACAACGTTTTATATTTTCCATTTAAAAGTCATTAAAAATGGAATGAAGCATTATGTTTTGTCTATAATATATTTTTCTCTAATTTGAACCAAACTATTAAGTCGCTCTTGGAATTTCAACAAATCCTCATCTGTATCATGCACTTGCTAGTCTGAGTCATTGTATCCATACTTGTCAAACCCTGCATTTCATCTTGTACACTTCAGCCACATGAAATGCATTAATATTCAAGCATTTAACATTAGTTCATGGTATGTGTCTGGATTGTTGTTTAGTTGTTAGGTTAATTTAGCTTAAAGATTAACATGTTCTAGAGTGGCTAGCTTGTTGCCATGGTTTTTGTTAACTGCCCATAGCACAGCTTTTTTTCAGTCGCAAATGTTCTTTTAAAGTCAGTCTTCATAATATTTATATTTGATTTGGATATGCACACCATTTTAGTGACCACTGGATGCTGAATGATGTAGCCTGAATATTTTATGTAAGTTTTCTCGATGCTGTTTGTGCCTTGTGGTCCCCCAGGCTCTCTTCATATCAACATCTTCTGTGATTTGACAGTCAGTGTGAGAAACACAAACTGATTCCCTTCATGTTTGTGAAAGCAGGTCAGATGTAATCCAGTTGAATAGCCTTGCTCTTGTGTGGGGGTGTGTGTTTTTTTTTTTTTTTTTGTGGTTTTGTTTTTTTTTCTCCAGGTATATTGGTACTCAGATCTGGGTTAGAGGGTTAGTCCAGATAGCAGCTTCAAGTTTGGTCACAGTATGCATGTTCATGTGAAACGTTCACGTGTATTTGCTCCTCCTCTTTATTTTTTCCCTCTTCATTTGGTTTTCAATGGGTTCTGCAGAGCACACCATTTGAATTGGTGGTCGTAATGTTTTCATAGGTCTGCCCAGGAATCATATGGTGTTCTGTTTGGTTGATGGATTGCTGTCATGTGACTAATTGAACAGCCTTAGGGGTTTTGCTTATATTTGTTCATAGAAGCACCATTGTCATATTTGGTTCAGCAGGGCTCATTTGAGCTTGCTTTTAATCTGGAATAAGCTTTTTAAGGCAGCTGTGAGAAACCATCTCTTGTAGAATTGTGAGTGTTTCAAGCCTCACCATGTTTCCATGCTTGACGATCAGGGATTCTCCAAAAAAATGAAGAGGATGATGATTTTTAGAAGATGAAGAGCCCATCGTTTTGGATATCAGCTTTATTAAACCAGTTTTTCTTGATGTTGTTTGACATTATGGACTAAACCAACCCTTGAGATGAAGATGAATTTGTCTTATTTTTATTTATTTTATTTGTAATATTTTTTTTTTTAATTTTTTTTTTTTTTTTTTCTGTTTGTCTGTTGACATGGCTTATATTTTAAGTCCAGCACAATGCTGATTCTGTGTACCTGCTATCTCATCCTGATGTACGTTTCCCTCTACCTGTCTCTCAACCTTTGGCGCAGCTTGCTCACTTTAGACAGCGCCGGGCAAAAAGCGAAAGCTCGAGCACGCAGAAAAAGACGCCGAAGAGGAAGGGCCAGACTGTCCAAACGAGTGAACGGTCAGCACAAGAGCACCACCTAGAGGAAACGCAGACGGACAATTGTCATGGAGAGATCAACAAGGAACTCTCAGAGGTTTGCTTTTGATTTTGAAGGGGCTATATGTTAAAACTTTCACATCTCAATCACTTTTAGGTCAATGTGGGAACAGCTTGTAACAATTTGAGTGCCCATAGATTGATTTGTGTTTCAAGGAGTTGGGATGTTTTTACCAGGGAAAATCAAAATGATGTGGAGTTTACATGCGTGTCTGAAAGACTGATGTATCAAATGCTTATACAATGTTTAGGTTAATGCTAAAAGAGCTGTTATTTAATAAATTGTAATGTCAATATATCATGCCAAGAAAAGGAATTAATTCAAACTATAGTCTCATTGCCAGATATGTATAGTCCGTAGTCTCAAGTATACTTTGATAAAACTATAACAATTTTAATTACCTCATATATCAACATGATACTGCTGAATTGCAGAGCTTGTGTAAATCCATATTGCTATGATCAGATGCTTTCTTAACCGCTGTTTTCTCACTGCTGTAAATTTTGATGTTTACTTTGAGGAAAGAGCACAGTACTTAAAAAATGTTTCTTTCTTACAGAAAACAATTTATTCAAAATTAAAGCCTAATACAAAGCGAATTTAAAGACACTCTTGTAATGTAATTATTTTGCAAAATGAAAAATATGATTATGAAAAATATTTCCAAACTAAAAACTTGCTACCCAGTGATTTTTTTTTATTTTTATTTTATTAATATAGTAATGTATATTGCTACCCAGTGATGTTTAACTAAACTGCAAAAACAAGCAAAAAGTAACTTTAGTAGATTTCTGAGTCTGACACCAGTCAAATGCAACAGTCACAGCAGTGTAATAGGGAGAAAGCAATATAGATGAAAATTGGGTTTAGTTTTATCAAGGTTCCTGATATCTAAAACTATTTTGTTTTTAACGGTTCTAGAGATGTAGAAATCATAAGAAGTGGGTCAGTTTACGCTTTGACTTCATTGACTTTGAGGGCTTGGATACTTTGGTTATGTGACATTTTTCTAAAGGGCATAATGTCTGTATTCACTAATGTACTATATTATGTGCTTTTCCAGTCATTTGAGTCAGAATATAAATTCAAGTGAACATTGAAAAACAAGTGTGCATGTTATTTAGAACTGCAGTGTCACATGCAAATAGCATTTGCACACCAATATAGAAAATTTCAAATCTATAGCATGTATATTTGTGTTCCCCATCTGAAAATAGGTCAGTTAGCATAACATGGCTAAGGGCAATGTAGTCATGGTAACTGTAGAAAATATGCATGTTTGTCTGAATGTTTAGGCATCACTCAGACCTGATGGCACAGACAGCAGTGTTCCAGAGGTCCACAAGTGCAGCAGAGAGGATGATGAAACTGATTCCCAGGAACAGAGGTCCTCTTCTGGGTCTCTGGGAGAGTCAGAGCTGCCTGATCAGGCAGAGGATGAACTTGCAGAAATGATTGTAGTTGCACATACTGGCAAAGAGCAACTGAAGGTAAACAGGGAATACACAAGACAGATCTTACATTTGCAGTTCTATTTTACCATTGCATTCATGCATGTTTTGTACGTTTCAGCCCATCCATACATTCAGAAGCAAAACATTTTTAGCAAAAAAAAAAAAGTTTTTGTTTACAGAATATGTGTATACTTACTATACTGTGTATAAACGCACACATACAGTATATATTTAGAAAATATTTGCGTGTGTGTGTATATAAAATATTATATTTTATATTCTTATTTTATATTATGTTATGTATTATGTTATTATATTTATTATGTGTATGCAGTATTCTCAACAGTGTGGAGGCCATGTCTAACACTCTTTGCTCAGATGATATTATATTGAAAGATACACTTGAAATTTGAAGTGTGTGTCTGTGTGCAGCACTGCTTTTTTTTCATGACACAGCCATTATCCTGAAATAGAACAGAGAATGATTCTCCCCAAACTGGGTTACATCTGTTCGTTTGAATGGATTAATTTGTGGTGACGGTTATGCACAAATCTAGAAACCTGAGGCAGAGTTCTGCTTTCTGGAGCGTAGTGCTTACCATAATTGGTTTGCTTGAATTTAAGAGAATTCTTTTTTTATATATATATTTATATTTAAAGCTGTGTGATGGTGCAGAGGGAAAGGAAGAACCAATTAAATTTCACGGATAAGGTTAAATGTATCCTCATTTCATGTGTTCATTCCACTCATGGATTTAAGGATTATGATTTCTTGCTAGATTTTTAGGTGTCAAAAAAGTGTTGGCGCTTATAATGTATAATGTAACTTGTTTGCTAGAGTCCAAATATAAAATACTGTATTTGTGAAGGTTATTTAGAGATACTTTAAACATACTGTTGGGATTACTTAATTCCTCACACAGCAATTACAGGCTGCAGTAGAGAAACGGAATGAGATCATATCACAGCTCAGTAAGAATCTGCAGGTGGCGCTGCAGAGCAGAGACCAGGTGCAGCTGGAGGCACAGCAGCTCACTGGTCAGATTCAAGCACTACAACAGCAACTACAGCAGGTAAAGTTCATACATTTATAAAAAAAAGTTTCTCTAGTCCTTGGCACTGATTCATTCAAACAGACCATATTTACGTTTAAACGGAGTACTTTATAACAGATTGATTGATTGTCAGATTAGTGATCTTGAAAATGTTTAATGTTTGGAAAGAACAAAATAGAAAAATGCTGGGCTCTCTTAGACATGAAAAATGATAACTGGTGTTGACTTCTGCTAACAGTACCCCCATTTTTTTTTTTTCAACCATGTCTTGGTTTCCCTAATGGGCAAATGAACCAAACCTTTGTTCTTAGTCCCCAATGTGGATTGTTTTTGATCTTGTAGTTCATAATTGAACACCACACTGTAGGAGTTTAAATACTTAAATACTACTTGCAGGCTAAAGAATATCTACGTAGTAGAAGTCAAGGGTGTGTGGATCTGACACAGGCTGTTCAGAATCAGCTGCATGTACAATTGGAGGAGTCGCAACAGGTTAGGACACGTGTCTTTTTAAGTTAAGCTTATCATTTGAAGCAAAATATGCACTTTTTGTTTTACTGATGTGTATTTGTTCTATTTGTTTTATAGATGACCAAGGAACAACAGTGCCTCTTGGCCCAAAAAGAAACTGAGATCACAGACCTACAACAGAAATTGTGTTTAATGGAAAAATCCCTCTCTCAGCTTCAACATGCCTTTACCCATAGAAGTGCTGACCATAAGGATCTAAGACTGGACGAACATGGTGGTTTAGATTTATCCGCCATTAGCCATCTGTTCCTCGATAATGGTCCTGATTCAAACTCTGAAGCTTTAATGCAAAGCCTTAGAGCTGAGCTAGAGGAAGAACGTAAGAACAGACAGCGAGCTCAAGAACAAGTAGAAGCATTTCAGAAAAGGGTACAGAGTCTGGAGAATGAGAAGACCCTGATGGAAGCTCATCTGGCTGCTCTTAATGAAACAAAAGCCCAGGAAACCCAGAAATATAAAGCAGAGAAAGATGAACTGAACCAACAAATGGCTAGACTAGATAACCTTGTGAAGGAGCTTCAACAGCATCTTCATGAAGAGGAGGAGACAGGACGACATATGCGTTCCAAATATGAAGCTGATATTTCAAATTATGATCTCAGGCTTCAGACTCTGGAGGAGGAAAGGGAATTGAATGTAGCCCAGCTAACTGAAGCTCATGAAGCTGCCCTTAGTCGCCTGCAGAAGGAGCATTCTGACGAGATCAATCACATTCAAGAGCTGCTAAACCAGGCCCAAAGTCAACATAGTAATTCTCATCATAATGTTTCCAAAGACTTTGGTGCAGCTGTACCCTGGAACAAAGTCTCCAAAGAGCACTATAATGAAGAAACCGCCACTGAGAATGCTGTCAGGGACAACTATAGTTTCGACATCTCTGCAGGGGGTTTCCAGGATGTTCTTATGGAGCGTTACTTGGCCTCTGAAGGGCCTCAAGAAAGCTCATTAATTGAAGGGAGTGTGGAGGAACGTAGCCTAATAGAAACCTCTGAGACATCCAGGTTTGAGCTAGATGCTGAGGTTATATTTCATGCTTCAGATGTTCCTAACCATGTCACGTCTGAAGGTGATAAGTCTGAGCCAGAACTGTCTGTTGTTCATGGCACTGAATTTCCCCAACCTGATGAGATGTCCTTTACTGATGCCCAGTGGCAAAACTCAACCTCAGTCATTGAAGATCTGAATGAGAGCCCGGGCAGTATGGACTTGGCTAAAGAACTTCTGATCCAGCAGTGCCAAGACCTGTCAGAGCAGTTAGAAGAGCAGGGACGACAGCTTGAGGTTCTTCAAGAGGAGGTTCGGCACTCTGCTGAAGAGGTTGAGGAGGCACGGAAGCATTGGAGCAAAGCTTCGGAGGAGCTGGAGGAAGCTAAGTGGGAGTTGGAGATGGAACGTGAGAAAAGAATTCAGTATGAGGAAGTTATAAGCCAAAAAATACATGAAGAAGATAAGCTCAAGAACATACTGAGTCACCTGCAGATCCAGAAGCAGATGCAGCATCAGGACAATGAAAGATTAACACCCGACAACGCTGGTTCCAATAAAACCTCAATCTTTTTATCTGTAGAGGAGATGTTAAAGGAACTAAAGGAGGAAAATGCCCAATTGGTGCTAAAGCTCAAATGTCAGGAGCAGCTAGTGAAGGATGTCCATGAACAGAAGGCAACTCATAACTCTATACATAGTGAGATTTCCTCTTTGCAAGCTCCAAAAGATGAGTTTCTTCTTCAGCTGGAGCAACAAAAGGAAAAACACCAAGCTACTTCAGTGCTGCTTGGTCAAAGGACCTTGCAGGTGGACCAAGCCAATAGTGAGCTTCAGCAGCTAAAAGCTGAAGTAGAGGAGAAAGATGAACAGTTGCAGAATTTGGAGAAAGAAAAGACAGACCTTGAGTCTAAACTAATGTGCCTTAAAGAGAATCTCTCCAACATGGAAGAGGAGAAAGCCACTCTTGAAAGACGTCTCCAAGCTTTGGAGGACCAAGCAAAGAGCATGGAGAAAGTTCTTGAATCAGAGCTGAAGAACTTTGAGGTTTAAAACTTAATTGCTCTTTGGAAATATAGCATATTCAGTGAATAACTTATAGTGTAAAGTGAGAATAAACAAATGCATAAATTTGTGTACTCTGTTTTCAGAATGTTGAAAAACCTGGAGTATTTTATGTATATGACCCACAAATGTGGTCCTCCCAGCTAACTCGTATTTGTCTCTCTAGCACCAAATTGAATTAAAGGATGCAGAGCTTAACAAGTTCAAGGAAGCACAAGAGAAGGCAGAAGAGGAATACATGGAGAAGGAGAGTGCCTTAATGAAAGAACTCGTCATAGTCAAACAAGATCTGGAAGAAAGACAGAAGCAACATGAGGAGAAGAAAATTCTGGAAGAGAAACACCAGAAAGAGGTGAGAACCAGGTTGTGACAGTGTCTATGGGAGAATGTCCATTTAAAAGGATAACAAGTGAAAGTCACATTGAGGGAAGATAACAACTGAAAAGTTGCATGAAATTGTGCATACTGTACATAACAGTTGATATCATGTTTTGTTTTTTTGTTTTTTCTACCTCCAGGTTAAATACTTGAATGTACGTTTTGAGAGGGAACTTTCTGAGCAGTCTGCTCGTCTAGAAGATGAGCAGAAGAGACAGATCGGCATGATTAAACAGGTTAAACAACCTATTACCTAAATGTGACCACACATCTATGGATCATATGAATCTCTTAATTCAATTACACTGGTCTTTATCCTAGGTTTATGAACGAGAACATGAGAGGGAGCTGACAGAGCTGGCTGCCCAACATAGTGAAGAAATTGGCAGACTTAAAGATGAGCTCTCCAGGGAGCTTCAAGATGGACTGGAGGCTGCACACCAGGCTGAGCTGCTCCAAACACAAGTACTTGTTTGATCTCAACGTTTTTATTTTGGTCCTGAGGTCTGTTTTGGAATGTCATGCTGATCAATATATATTAGCATTCAAAAGGAAGATTCTGAGAGGAAGAAATTAATACTTTTGCTCAACAAGGATGCAATAACTTGATCAAAAAAGTAAAGACGTTTTCAATTTTTCAAAAGATTTCTATTTCAAATATATCCCATTCTTTAGAACTTTTTATTCTTTAAAAATTAGAAAAATGTACCACAGATCAATTAATATTAAAATACAAAGCCTTATTGTGCTGGTAGTTTAGAATTTTACACCATTTTTGAACAAATAAATGCAACCTTGGTGAACATAATTGTAGGCGGCTGCATATATGAAATAAAAACACCTAACCCTAAAAAAAAATTCTAACAAAAGGTTTCTCAGCTGTATTTTGTAGTGTTAGGTGTCCTTAATAACATACTAAAAGTTTGCCAAAATTTGACCACTAAGAAAGGTGTAATTTTCAAGATGGTGTCCAAGATGGGCAGGATTCACCTTCATTATTCGATCTAGCCAAGTATTCTTGGTGTCTAATCTCATGTTTTCTGGGTCTATGAATCCATTGGACTTGTCTAATTTGCACTTACATGATTACATACTTATGGAATACATCATTTTGTGAGATTACTGTAAGGTTTTATCTTTGTTTGGGGTGAACCAGAGATGTATACGACTTGGCCTATGTTCTGTAACTCCTACTCAGTACGTGTTTTTGGACACATACCCTTTTTTTCCCCTAAAAAAATTGAAGTGTAATCCACACCAATTAATGGTATTACCCTTCATGTAAATTAACATCATGGAAATGTAAATGCCTTTTTCTTGGGCAGTTGCCTATATCTCTATAGCAGCGTTGGCACAGGAGCTCAGTAGCTGACTCTGACCGCTGTGTCTGACAAGAAGCATGTGTGCTGCTTTCCTTATAGCAATATACCATTCTGAACATATCCATATTTTAGCTGCTTTCCTTCAGTTATGCCCAAAACACAATTTCACATATTCATGTTTGTTGGTTTTACTGTTTATAATCAGAGCCAGCACAACCTGGAGCTTGACGCTTTACGTCTGAGTTTGACCAACTTGCACACTGCTCAGCTGGAGCTTTCTCAAACCAACATGCAGAAAGATAAGGAAGTGGCCCTTAGCGAGCTGCAGACCATGTTACGAGAGAAATGGGCACAGGAAAGCGCCATGCTGCAGACACGACAACAGTTTGAGCTGGAGCGAATCCGGGAGCAGAGCCGAGAGCAGGAGCAACGAAACCAACAAATGCACCAGCAAGAGATTGGTGAGGGTTTGGCTTGTTTAATATCAAAATGTTCTTCTTTGAGCAAACACGCATCCTACTGCATTACCACAGCACTACAGTAAATACTACAAAGTATGTGTATGTTCTTTCACCATATAGATAATCTGAATCGGGAATGGGAGAGGAGAGTTTTGGAAGAGAAGAGCTCAGTGGAACAGTTGCAGGCCTGTAAACTAGAGGTGAACCTCATATTTGTATTATTTTATTTGTATTTTTTTTTAAAGGACAAACATCTTGGCCCACTGAGATATTGTGACTTGCCATGAAATAGATGTGAAACAGATTTGTACAGTGCAATGTTTTCCATCTCCATAGGATCTAAAGGCAGAGTGGCTCTTAGAGGCTGAGAAGGTTAAGACAGAACTCCAGAGTCAATTAAATGATGTTCATCATAAACTAAGTGAGACCCAGGCAGCCCTTACTGAGGCTGAAGTAGCTCTCTCAGAGATAAAGGGTAGGCTAGAAGACCTGCAGCATTCCAGGGATCAAGATATTAAGAATCTGGAAAAAGAGCTCAACCAGGCCTTGACTGACAGAGATGCTGCTGCACGTGAGTGTCATTTAAACATTTGTGTAAACTAAGCCATATTCACAGTGATATGGTTTGCTGGCCCGGTTTATGGGCATGTTCACAACTGGCCTGTTTGGAGTGTTTGTTTCAGAATCCAGTGGTGGTGTTTTTTTTTTTTTTCTTTCTTTTTTCTTTTTTCTCCCTTTTAGTTTGGTTTAAGCTATTGCGAATACACCATAACAAATGGGTTCACCTGAACGATGTGGGCTTGGTTCAAAGCAATTCCCTAAATTCCCATCCTTTCCCCTTCAGGTGCAGTTGAGGAGTTGGTTGCATGTCACAAGGCAGCACTGCAGGAGCAACTGGAACGTTCTCGATCCCTGGAGCAGAGAGAAAAAGAGTTGAAGCAAGAGGTACCATGCACGTGGCATTTGTTGCAAAAAAAAACTTTGCAATGCAAATGTTTTATTTTTCTTAGTACTAAGGCAACATTTTTGTGAAAGGTTGAGCGTCTGCAGTCAGAAAAGGTGGAACTGAAGACCAGTTCAGAACAGGAGATCTCAAACCTCTGGTCCCAGCTGGAGAGCATGAGAACCAACCGACAGGAGCTCGGAGGCAAGCTGGGCTATTTCCCTTTAAACCATTTTCTGTTTTTGAACATCTCTGTGGGCTTAGGCTGCTTTATTGTCTTACTCATTTATTATTTATAATAAAACCAGTTTTATTTCCTCTGAATTGTTGTCTTTTTTTGTTTTCAAAGTACCTATTATTTAGTGTTGATGTGAACTACAAAGACCTGCAATTCTTTCTTTATAGAGCTGAAAGAGCAGTTGCTTGCACGCTCGTCGCGGGTTGATGACATCGAGAGATTAAAACAAGAATTCACTCAGCAGAGGCTGGAAATCAAAGAGCAGAATGAGATCGAGCTGGAAAACCTCCGCACCTATTTTGAGCAGAGACTCCGGGTCACCGAAGAGAGTCATCGGGAAGAAATCGCACTTCTGCAGCTGCGCCTTGTAGAGGGAGCCCTGGAGGACTCAGTGCTCAAGACTGGAGATGCAAGGTTTGCTTGTATTTCCTGTTTCTGGGGTTAAAGACTTTTGTTAAGGCCCAAGACTATATTTTAGTGTCATTAGTAGTGCTATAATTAAATTTTGCTTTGTATTTGCAATTACATTCTTATACAATTAAGAATCATAGGTCCCTTTTTTTTTTTTTTTTACCTGGTACACCTGGTCTGATCATCTTGGATTGTTATCCGTATCAGGTGTAACATTGGCATTTATATCCTAACCAATTTAGGTGAGGAATAATGAAGCATCAGAAATTTATCCTGTAGTAGAAATGACCAAACCAGTCCAAACTTTGCTTTTTGGTTTGGCCCATCATGAACAAATGCATAGTTTGTGTTTGTTAACACTAGAGTAATTTGTAACACAATGTTGTTTTGTAGCTTTTTTTCAGAAGGGAAGAGTGACGATGAAAAGAATGATGCTATGGAAGAGATCACAAGACAACTAGAGAAACAAAAGGTGAATTGTTTTAGCTTGTGTTGAATTTTGAGATGCACTTCATTTAATAAAAAAAAAAAAAAAAAATGTTAATGTTGCAGCAGTTCACATAATTTCCAAATAAAGGTCTTCCTAGTCTTTCGGCAATTTCAAATGACTACCATTAAGCAATTTATTAGTATTATACATGCATCAGCTTGTTCCCAATTTATTATATGTTCTTTGCAAGTACTGTAACTGTGCTGGTGTCTTTGCAGAAGGAGCTGGATTCACTGCGGTTGCAGTTAGAGGAGAGACACCAGCAGGAACTTGAGCAGCTGCGGTCCAGCATGGCTCTGACTTATAAAGAAGAACTACTCCAGGCTCGCACCGAGCTTACTGACCGATACTACAAAGACATTGACCAGCTCAACACCAAACATGCCCATGAACTAGAACAGCTCCGTGCCAAACTCTCAGACAACCATATCAAAGGTAAAACTCCAACCTTCGCATTTTCATTTTTTGGAACACCCTAACAAACATTTTAATTGTAAAATTATTTTTTAAAAACATTTAATTGCGAATATTTTACAATATTACTGATTTTTTCTTTTTTTTTTTTTTTCTGTATTTTTAATTAATGCAGCATTGGTATCTTTTGTTTTTTTTTTTCCTCTCTTTCTCATCAGAAATAAGCAAGATACGCCTACAGTCTACACAAGATGTGGCGAGGCAGGTGGAGGCTGAGGTGAAGGAGAGGACTCATGAGCAGCAGACCAAGGTGACCCAGCTGGAAACCCAGCTATGTCAGCTCTCCTTAATGCACTCGGAGGAACTGGAGAAAGTGGTGGTGCAACACAGAGAGCAGCTCAGGCAGATGGAGGAGACAGTAAGTGTGTTCATAACAGCAGGCCTTTATACTTGGTACAAAAGGACTTTGGTGAAGATTGTTGCCAAAGGCTGGTACCAAGTACTGTCATGTGTTGTAGAAGTAGTGGTCATGCTGCAGACAGATGAAACTCATGCTGGTTTTTGTGGAGACCCTTTAGCAATACTGTAACATTATCAGTATCAAAGGTATCTTTATGAATAAAGTTCTTTTTATTGAGCACTGTGTTCTTTTCCTTCTTAAAGCATCAGAAAGATGTTGCTAATGAGTTAAGGGAGCGTCTTGAGGAGGCGCGGAAGGCAGAGAGGATTCGTGTGAGTGAGGAGTTCACTAAAGAGCAGGCCCAGCTGAGGGAGCAACTCCAAAATCAGGCTGAGCAGCGCTTGGCATCCCAGAGAGAAGAGCTTCAGAGATCTGCCCTGAAAGAGAAAGAGGAGTTGGAGCAAAGACTTCTAGAGGTCCAAAAATTCCTTAATGTGGAAAGGGAGAAGATTCAAGCACTGCAGAAGAGTCTGGAATGTGAAGAGAGCCCTCAGGTAGTCGCGTTGAAGCAGAAACTCCAGGCTCAATACGACAGGGAGATGTCCACTGCAAAGAGCGCCATGGCAGCAGAAGTGAAAGAGCTGAATGCTCTACTCCAGGATCAAATGGAGATCAAGCTACAAGAGGCCCTCTGCAGGTCAGAAATTGCATTACACTAAAACCACATACATGTTAATACCATTGGCAAACGTGATCCAGAGATTGTACAACAAAATGGAGAATGAATGGAGTAAATGTGCTCTTTATCTTCTGTATTTCATGCATGTAGGCACCAAGAAGAGCAGAAACAACTGGAAGAAAAATTGACCCTTCAAAGAGATGCTGCCCTCGGTCAACAGAAAGAAAAGCATGCTGTGGATCTCCAGGCCCAGAAAACACTCCTGGACCAGCGAGTTGCACAATTAGAGCTCCTTGAGAAGGAGTGTCAGGAACTCAAAATACACCATCAGGAAGAACTGGAATCCCTGAGGACCAATCACAAAACGGCCTTAGAGACCTTGAACATGGAGCTTACAAATAAACACAAGGTAGAGCTCGACCGGTTGGAGGCAGTCCTTCAGGAGACCAACTTGGCACAGCTTGAAGCTCAAGAGGCGGAGCTTCAGGCACGACACAAACAGGAGAGGGAGGAGGTTGAGGAGAGGCTGTTGGCAAATATGGATACACTGGAAAGCACATACTTGAAAGAAATCCAGGCAGTACGGGACGAGAAGGAAAGAGAACTGCATGACCTCGTAGAACACTATACTGAAGAGATTGAGAGGGTGAGAAAGGAGGAGCAAACCATCAGAGAGGACCTCAGAAGTGAGCTTGCTAAGTTCCATATGGATAAATTCAGTGCCATGGCAGCAGAATTGAATCAAGCCCATCAGGTAAGCACAGTAAAGGAGGGATTTTTTTTTTTAATTTTTTTTTTTTTTTTTTTTTTGTGCATGTTTAGATCATTGGAAAATATATTGCAGGAACTACATCTAGTGTGTCACTTTGCTCATGCAGGTGGAGATCTCTGAAGAGGTGTCCTCTCAGAGGGCTGCGCTGGAGGATGAGCATCGATCTGCTTTGGAAGCTCTTCAGCAGCAAGTATTTGCTTTAGAGAAGCAGCATAGTGCCGCCCTTCAAGAGATCACTGATCTTGCTGCTGCAAAGGACAAGCAACATGAGCAACAACTGGATGTTCTGGCTACTCAGCATCAGCAGCAGTTACAAGTATGTGTTCAGGAGGACAAGTACAATAGAATCTAAATATGTCATTGTCATGTTCATCCTTTAGCATTGAATTAGCATTAAAGTGGTCTTGTATTTAAACTGTATGAAGATAAGAGCTGCTTTCATTAACTCTCCTCTCTACCTCAGGAGTTAAGAGGAGTGTCTGCCAGGGAGCTGGAGGCTCTGCGGAGGGAATTAGAGGAAGAAGCGTCAAGGCAACGCCTCCACTTCCTGGAAGAGGCTGAGCTTCTCAAGTGCAAGTCTGAGGAGCTGCTGCAGCAGAAAATTGCACAATTAAAGGTGAGAAGGGGTGCTGTTAGCTTTAAAATATCTGTATTCTATACTCCAATTTCTCATAAAAGTGAATGTGTGTTGGTCAAGGTTTCTTGCACCTAAAGTTTCCCCTTTTTTTTTCCACAAAAAAATGAATCTCTGTGACCCTTTTAAGTAGGCTGACAGGGTCCTTTTGGGTCTTTAAAATATCTTAATGTCTTAAATTGATTTTGGTCGAATTTATGAACAAAAAAGGTCTTTAAAATATCTTCAATTGTAATTTAAAAAGGTCATGAGAAAACTAAGAACATTATTTAACACATTCAGTATATCGTTTTACTACTAATGGCACAATAACCGGTTTATTATTTTTTTTAAACACATTAAATCAACATAATTTATATGTTTTGACATTAACACACAAATACTTGTTCACTGGTTTAGTAAAAGAATCTGAGATGCAAGACCTATTTTGTTATTGGTATTCATGGTCTGTATTAATTTTAAATGTGCAGGTCTTAGAGTGTCTTCTGATTGCAAGTTAATTTTCTGAACGCATTGACCAAGGGAAAATTTCGTTTTTGGGGCACCAACCAGTTGGCTATTTCTTATAAATACTCAATGCGAAAGCCCCTTTTAATATACTGTCTAGCTTTAAACACTGATACCAAATTATGCTTAAGAATGAGTAAGGCTTGTTCTATTTTTTTTTTAGCTTGTCTCAAATAGCTTCCTTGTCTCTCCAACTGATCATAAGTATTTATACCTCATTTAATTTAACTTGGAAACTTGCTTTTTATAATATAATATAACTTTTCTATGATGATGTTGTTGTTGTGAATGTAATAAGTATATGAAAATTTGCATATTTTCTACTCTCATGGTTGTCATAGACATATGAACAATAGCTAAGCTTATTGGGGGAGGGAGTTAACATCTGGAGCAGGGGGACGGTCCACTCTAAGCTCAAATTAATACTAATCCCCACCCTGTGCTGTACATTATATCCTCCATCACTCACAGTAAAGTGAATTTCTCTAGACTGGATGCTGTTGGACATTTACAGTATGTTTGATCTTGTAGAGCTGTCCTCTGTCAGTAAAAGGGCTTTCTGAGGTTTTACACTGGTTGGTTTGTCAGTTGGCCAGTTTCCCATTGGGGCATTAGAGAGGTCCTCTCTCAGTATTAATCCTACAGATTGGGTGAAGTGTAGGGACACGTGACTGATGACTGGGTGGGGAGGATTTGAGGTTTGTGTGGGTCTTTTGTGTTACAATATTTATTTTTTTTCTGTGAGTTTTATCAATGATCTCTTAATGCTTTATGGAAATCACTGGGTAAGTTCTAATTTAATCATTTGGGTATTGTCTGTTTTGGAAGTGAGAATGTAAAGCTGAGAAGGGATAGTCATTGCTTCTCTACACGTTTCTTCAGAGTTGCTCATGATTTGCATATGTATCTTTCAGGAGGAGACTGACCAGGAAAAAGCAGTTGTTCTTGAGGACTTGGAAAAGACTTTAAGACAGCAACACGAGCAAACTGAACTCGCCTACAGTGACAAGATGAGCCAACTCAATGCACAACTACAGCAGCTGGACACTGTAGTTTCACAGGTACAACACACAATCATTTGGTCAACTTGACATACAGCTACAGCAAACGAGAACAGTCAGCTCAGTGTAACAAACTTGAATACTTACTTTTATCCTTTTGTTTCAAGTTTTCAGTGTCATTTTAATTTTCTACTGATGAAGAAAATACAAGAACTAGAAAATAGTGTTTGCAAGTTTTTGAAATTTTACAATGTTACAAGTCCCTATTTGTTTTCTTTGTGCACAAAGTATTCTCACGGCTTCATAAAATTGAAGTTGAACCATTGTCATATGGACTGTTTTAACAATGTCCTTATTACCTTTCTGGGCCTTAAACATAGTACACGTAGTTGCATTGCTGTCTATGCAGGGTCAAAAAGCTTTTGGATTTCACCAGAAATATCTTAATTTGTGTATGAAGGTTTGGAATGACAGGAAGGTGAATAATTTATGTCAGAATTAATTTATGGCGAACTATGCCTTTTAAGTCAGAGCCACTCTGCAGATCTTGGGTAGTCAGCTTTCATAGGAAAGTGAAAACTGATGGGCAAATTTAGTTGATTTTTTTTTTTTTTTTTTTTTTTTTTTGTCAGTCATTTAGTGTATGATGTCAAGTTTTTCTCTGTATCCATTTTAAAAAACTATGATTGTTCATAATGTAGTATTTTTAATTATAGTATTTAATATAAACAAAATCTACAATAAAAAACAACAACAAACAAATTAATTCATAGTAGCAACAGTGGTTCTTGATCACCTTTTAAAGAATAGTTTTCCAGACAGTCGTGTTGCTATTTTAGGGGGTGTTCAGGATGCTGGTGTATATAAGTGGTGGGTGGGAATGGTAACAAAGGGCCTAGCTAAGCTTTGGTAGAGCTGTTGTTATGGTTACATCTTTGCATGCCTTTTGGCAGATGAAGTACTCCACACATTCTTACCGAAGAAATTTAAATGCACGATACATTGTCTAATCCGCTTTTGCCACCGTTTTCCCACCTCTTTGTATCCTTCAGGCTCAAAACAAGCTATAGAACTGCGGGACCATCCACAGACAGACATGTTTTCTGTTTACTTTGTTAGCAAGCTTATTATATGAGGCTTCTAGAAGTTAACCTCTTCCCTATTTGTTAGTTGCATTGACACTTCTTGAGCAAATGCTTACGCGTTTCTTGCCTGTGTGATGACTGGTTTCCTGTCTGTGGCATCTCTTTTGCCTCTTCCTCAGCTGCGAGCAGAGGTGAGCGGGCTGCAGGTGGAGTTAGAGGGCAAGCGGGCAGAGATGGACACGCTGGAGACGCTCCTGCAACGCAGAGACCGAGAGAACCAGGAGGGAGACAATCTACTAGCCATGCAAAGAGCAGACCTCAACATGGCCACACAGCAAAGGTGTGCTGACCTGCGTGGACCTAGAAAGAGGGATTTTGTGGAACTAACCGACAGTCTGCATACTGTTTTAGAGAAATGTCTTGTTTTCATATTTTAAGTTGATCATTACAACCTTTGTTGCTCTCCCTGTCAGACAAGACCTGCAAGCAGCACGTGACAAACTACAGCGGATTCTCATAGAGATGCTTCGAATCACTATGGCAACAGAAGAGCACATCAGCCACAAGTTAGGTGCCTGTGTGTCTGGTGGTCGGGCTGGAGACAAAACCCCCAGCTCTAGGACTGCCAGCAGTAGCCGTGATTCACGTGAAATGGGTAAGTAGGCTTGTCGCGATAACAACTTTTTGTTGTGCGATATATTGCCCCATAAATAATTGTGATGAGCAATATTATTGTCATTTTCAGACTATTTTATGCCACTAAATGTATAAATGTAATATAACAGCATAATAATGCAAGAAGGCCTGCACACTTTCAACTGACAACAAACATTTAATTCTTTAAATCATGGAATCATTGATATTATCAAAATATTAGATGCCTTATACTTTAATAAATGGTAACTGCACATTTTCTTACAAGTAGAAAAAAGCACAAAGAACTTTTATGGATATTTTTCCATCTACAGATTTTTCCCTTTTTTTTTGTCTCTGAAAAGTAAGGGTGCACACTATTGCTGAAAAATACAATCCCTATTTAGAAGTCAGATCTCTGTTATGCACGAAAGCACAGATCCATAAACAAGGCTATATCTGCAGATTAAACTTAACTTAACTTAAATTAAATGTGGAATGCAAAAACACATTATTTTTATATTATATATTGATTATTGCAACAGGCCAATGGGTAAGGTTCTGTTAGTCTGCTGAATGAAATCTATATTGTACGGTCTTTAGATAAATAAAATGTATAATAATATTTTGTATAGAAGATAAGGAACTCATATAGATTTGGAACAGTGAGTAAATTATGAAGATTTTAATTTTTAAGTGAACTATCCCATTGAATATTTATATTGTTCCAACAGGAGAGTTTTGAAGAATGTTGGCAACAAAACAGTTGCTGGTAGCCATTGACTTCCATAGTATTTTATTTCAGTACTGTGGATGTCAGTGCCTACCGTGAATGATGACAGAAATGAATTTTTTGTGTGAATTACCACTTTAATGATGGTAAATGTAAAAGATGCTGAAACACTTATTGTAGTTATATATTTTTTATCTTTTCAAAATTATTTTAGAACTGATATAAAGGAAGCTTTTTAATTATTTATTTATTTATTTTTAGGAGAGGTGATTGGCGTAGAGGGAGATGCTGATTGTAGCATGTGGTCTTCGGCTGTGGATGAGGGTTTGGAGTTGTCTCAGAGGCTGTGTGAGAGTGTGTTCTCTGGGCCGGAGGGTGAGATGGAGGCCGAAGGCGAAGAACTCATGCTGGGTGCCTGTACAAGGCTGCGCACTGCTGTGGATAAACTACTGGAGCTGCTCTCTGAGTCCTCGCAGCAGGTGACACACACACACACACGCATGCCCCTTACACACCCACTGCTGTCAATTGTATACAAAATAGTTTGTCATAAATGTTGTGAAATTTCCTCATCCTTTAATTAAATAAGCATTATTTCCAGCTTAGTATTTACCCTTCATATTTCAGTAAACTGCCATTTTAAAAGTTGGTGTCAGTAAGAGTTGTTTTTAAGCATTAAACCTACTTTTTTTTTTTTTTTTTTTTTTTTGACTTTTAGAAAAACAGTCAAAAAACAAAATGTCTATTTTATTTATTAGCAATTTTTCTAAAAGTAAAAAAAATGTAGTTTTAACTGTAGCAACTCTTTCACCCTATTTTACTTTTAATCTTCAATTTTATTTTCTGTCTGTCTTCTCTGTTGTCATTCTCTCCTGTAGTTGGAGCAGATGTGTGGTCTGCAGGCCATGCTAAATGAGCGGTTTAGAGATGGAGGTGAGGCTGGAGCGTCTCTGCTGTTTCAGAACTCTCAGCTCCTGGAGCAGCTGGATCATGAGGCTAATCTGAAGAGCCAGCTACAACTGGAGCTGCACAAGTCCGAAGGTCAGAATGCCTGTGATCTGCTGTTGTCCATTGTATTATTTTTCTCTGCAACAGGCACTTATGACTTCTCATTTGCTGTCCTGTGTGCATTTACATGTGTGGCTCTAGGTCTGATGGAAGGCTACGTAGCTGAGAAAGCGGCTATGGAGGAGGCACTTCAGCAGAAGGAAACGCAGCAGCAACGTCTGGCAGAGGAGCTGGAGAGCACACGTGTCCAACTGCGGCAGCTCAGTGAAAATCACGCCCTCCTCCTACGTCAGAGAGAAGCCCTAACAGACGGCCTCGGAGACACTGAGAAGGGTAAGAGAGGAAGGGTTTAGGGCTATGAATTAAACTGCTTTCAGATTGAATTACATAATGTGAAATTACATAACATTATTTTTGTCATTCAGTGCATGCCGAATAGTCATGGCCTGTTAAAGATGCACCTGTTGTTTCGCACACAGAGTAGGGGGGTATGATATATGTATAATCTTTAATAATATTATAATTATGTTATTAACAATATGCAAACTGACAATTTAGAACATGACACTGGCTAAACCAAAAATGTGCTGAATGTACACGACGTAGCCCATTTTAGCTGTTTTGCCTACTGTCTGCAAAATTTCCAATGTCAAATTAATTTTAGAAAGCTTTAGTAAACCATAAGTAAACAGTTAAGTTTTTAGATGCACTATTTTGTGCTTTGTTTTTTGTCATTTCCAAACCACAGCAGAACTGTTTTGTTACTGATGGTTTTAGTTCCATATTTATGAAATTATTTTGGATGAATGAAATTATACTTTAAATATTTTCCTTTTTTATTGTTATAATAATAATAATAATAATAATAATAATAATAATAATAAAAAATCCCATAGGATTATTAATACCGTTGTGAATGCCAAGGTACCATCA
>JAUMHE010000201.1:179732-191766 GCA_032359235.1 Enteromius mattozi | reverse complement strand
ATAATAATAATAATAATAATAATAATAAAAAATCCCATAGGATTATTAATACCGTTGTGAATGCCAAGGTACCATCAAGAAAACATACTTGGCCAAATAATCTCATTACCTCAATATTTTCCAGCATTTTGTTGATTTTTATCAATATCACACACCCCTAACACGGAGTAAAATGTAAGATTGTGTGCTTGTGATATAGGGTTTAATTTCATCCTACAAATTCTTTCTGCTCTGTAGGCTTCCTCGACGCAGAGGAAGAGACAGGTTTGTGATAATTGCGACTGAAGTAAATGTTTGAGTTGAAAAATTACATGTACAGTTTGACACTAAATGCATCCGTTCCAGATGAAGTTTGCATTTTGTTTTATTTTTCAATTTGTGGTTTATTAACTATTGCGTATTGCTTATCCTGTGATGGATTTTTTGCAGCTTAACTTGCTCTTGGTTTTGAAGCTTTTGGTTTTGAAGGTCAAATTACTTTCTCTCATAAGTCTTTCTTTGCCAATTTCTTCTTGATCCAGTTTGCTGTGCTTTATTTGTGCATTGAGAATGCACAAATGATCCAGATCTCCTGTGCATGTTTGCATCTTTATTTGCATTTGCAGTTTGTGTGTTTTGCTCACTCGGACTCCGCTGTTACTCATTCATTTTATTCACTGGTTCTCCTGGGCTCTGTGCAGCTCTGCTAGCGGAGGCTGAGCGTCTGGGGCAGGAGTGTGTGGAGGTGCAGCGGCAGGCCGAGAAGGACTGTGGTGGTTTGGCATCTCGTCTGCAAATGCTGGAGCAGGCCCTGGAGGAGCAGGAGAGCCGTGCACATCAGCTGGAGGAACAGCACCGCCTGCAGACTGAAGACCTGCAGCAACATATTGATGCTCTGGAAAAACAGCTCAAACATAACCGCCAGTTCATAGATGTGAGTGTTTCCAGCAGTTTATTCAAGCATCTGAAATTCAGCACCAGAAAAAGTAAATGTAAGCTTGGGGAAATAAATGATTCATGATTTTTTTTTTTTTCATCTTATGTACAGGAACAAGCAGTGGAGCGGGAGCATGAGAGAGATGAATTCCAGCAGGAAATAAAAAATCTGGAAGATCAACTGAGACTGCCATCTAAAGTACACACAGGAGGGGACGGCAAGGGTCAGAGGGTAAGGGTTCACGTCTAGAACTTTAGATGTGTGTTTGTTTTAACAGATTGACACACCTTTTGTAACTATTGGATAATCTGATCAGGTATGTGAGCAAAATGAAGTGGCAGTAACTTCCGATCCCTGCTCAAAACAATCACTTCGGCTCCACTGCTGTTTTTTCCTGTTTCTGTTTGTAAAGAAACTTAATGATAGTGTCACGTAATCCTTCAGAAATCATTCTAATATGCTGATTTGGTGCTAAAACATTTCTTATCAATGTTGAAAACAATTGTGCGGCTTGATAATTGCATGGAAATTGAAAGTGTTTTTTTTTTTGTTGTTGTTTGTTTTTATTATAATAAAAATGAAGACTTATTCTACAAGGCTGCATTAAATTGATCAAGTGACTAAAATTACTTACAAAAAAAGAAAAAAGTCTATATTCAATACATATACCTGTTCTATGACATATTTGCACTTCAATAGACTGAATTCTTGATTGAGTTGACTGACCGTGAAGCAAAAGAAAACATCAAAAATTTCATGCTACATGCAAAATCTAAAAAAACCTGCTGGTCTTCCTTGCTCACATACTGTGTCCATGACAAAGAGTCTAAAGACATCCTGCTCCTCTGACATATCTGAATGATTTGAATGTTCATTTAGATGCTTTTTTTTTCTCTCTCTCTAATTGAATGTTGTAGATTGAAGACTTGGCTCTGCAGGTATGTTATCCAGCTGTAGTCATTTACATGCTGGTCCTGTGGCAAATATGCATGGCTTATGCAACTTTTCGAGTAGTAGAGCATGTGATAGATATTGTTATTATTTTCTTGTTTGTCAAACGTTTTCAGCAGGTATACATCAGTCATGTCTGTAATTCATGTAATTTTTACTACTTTTCCTACTCAAATACACATACACACACAAATCCTCTTTCTTCTTAAATGTCTTTGCTTACTACTGTAGTGGCTTCTGAAGGCTTTATTTAATAGCTTTATTGATTTTAAACTGTACATTTGTGTCCGTTTTACTGTTGTCTTCATCCTTTGCAAAACTGCTTTAATAATTTATGGCTATTTTGTGCTCCTGTTTGGCATGTTTTCCCACATGGATACTGAACTGCTTTTTTCTTTATTTCTTTTTTTTTTTTTTTAAGGATTAGGCATGTTCCTGTCCCTTGTTATGAATGCACATATTTCTTTGTGTACTTTTGTACAGGTGGAAAGTCTTCAGGCTCTGATCAAAGATAAGATGGAAGACTATAGTGTACTGTTGTCAGCAAAAGAGCAGTGTCAGCGTGATGTGGAAGAGCGTAATGAAGAGATTGAAAAATTGACAACTCGTATCCGTGAGTTGGAGCAGGCATTGCTGAGCTGTGCAGAGGCCAGCCGAACTGTCACACAGCTGGAACAAGACCTTCAGAAAGCACACAAGAACCTTCAGGAGCTCACACAGGTGCACAAAAATACACCAAATATTTTGGTTTTCACCAAATTTTCACCGCTTCAGTTGGGTGTTAATGTTTGGGGAGATTTGGAATGATAGTTCTAACCAGTAGTGGTCTGTGTGTTTTTACTTTCAGGATAAAGAAGCTTTGCAGCAGCAGCAGTATGCTAATAAGCTTCAGATCTCTGCCCTGCAGTCTAAACTTGATGAGACCAGACACCGTTTCTCTGATGCAACCCCTGACCCCAACCTCCGGGAGCAGCTGGAAGCCACACAACAGGATCTTCAGACTAAAGAACAACAGGTGAAATTCTAAAAAGACGGTGAAAGAGATGAAATTGCCTTTTTAACATACTGTTTTGTTTCTAGTAAGGGCATGCACAAATTTAAGAGTTTTCATCTTTTGTAGCTGGAGTTGCTGTCAGAACGTATAAGTGAGCTTGAGAAGGATTTGGGAGTGAGGGAGGAAGAGGTCGGACAACTAACACTACAGCTGGAGCTCAAAAACAGAGAGAGCAGAGCTACAGAAGAGCAGCTCCACATGCACATCACACATCTGCAGGTAAGGCTGTGGTCTCATTATTCTTGTATAAGTGTAAGTGGTCTCATTATACTCCATAATGAGTCTCATTATATTTCTATAGTGAGTGTAGCCTGGAAATCCTGTTGTGATACGATGGCCAGCATGTTCACAGTCTTGGATAAATTGTATTCATAGCACAGAACCTTCATTCGAATGCTGTAGGGATTTAGTTAATGATTGTCTGGAGGTTGGTAAAAATACAAGTTGACTCCTTTAGGAGACTGTGGACACTTTAACAATGCGACTAGAAGAGGGCAGTGATGAATCCATCCTTCAACTGCCTTCTGCCCTCCTGGAGGAGAAGAATCTGGAGATCGACCACTTGAACCAGCAGATCCTCCAGCTGCAGCAAGAGCTTGACATGACCAGTGATAATAAGGTAAGACAAGTATGCCTGTTTTTGTTTTCCCCAGACTTCTCACTCAGAATTATACAAATAAATGTTAATGGAACTGGAGAAAATTCAAATTGGTTCAAGTTGTTAAAACTAAATATTCAGTAAGACTGGAGTACACTTATTACAAGCAAAATACATCTAAGGTGTAGTGTCTTATTTAATTTAAAGACTTTTAGTATGCTGCTGATTTGTAACTAGTCCTCATTACCATTTTCAGACTGTAGAAGAAAAGCAAGCTGAGATTGAAGATCTGCGCTCTTTGGTTGAACGTCTTCGTTGTGACCAGGATCGTTTACGACAGGCAAAGGAAGAAGAGACCGAGCAACTCCACGAGGTTATTAACAAGCTTCAAGAAGAACTGAACCAGCTTGACCCCAACCATCATGAGGTCAGTGACCCCAACACTGATAGCCCAGAGTCATCGGACTTCCCCTGGTCCCCTTATCCTCGCCAGCAGAGGGCGTCTGAGGAAAGCCTGTGCCAGGAGCTCAGCAGCCACACGCTGCAATCGGCTCGCACTCGCTTGCAGGAGTTACAAACTGAGCTGGAGCGAGCAGCTGGAGAGAAGGACTCTCTTCAGAGACTGTTGCTCTCCCAAGAAGAACAGTATGGAAGCCAGGTGGAGGCACTCGGCCGGAGTCTCGGAGAGGAAAAGGGGAAGGTGGCCGTGTTGGAACAGGAAACAAACGAGCTGAAACTCCAGCTAGAGGAGAAGCGGACAGAAGCTGAGAGATTGGCGGCTCGTGTGGAAGTGTTGGAAGATACAGAGCGAGCTCATCAATCCAGGTTTAGAGAGTCTGAGTTCCAGTTAAGAAGAGCGGAGGAGAGAAGAGACGAGGTCCAGCAGGAGCTTGGCAGGCTGCAGGAGGAGGTGAAGAACCAGTGTTTTGAGAAGGAGCTTCTGGAGAACCAAATCTCCAAACTGCAGAACAAAGAAGAGGAATATCAGAATGAACTTGACGATTTACAGTTCAAACTCGATGAGCTTGAGGAAAACATCCAAGTAGGCAAAGCCACCATACTTGCCTTGGAGACCAGCAAAAGAGAACTGTTCATTGAGAGAGAGGCTCTGAGAAAACGGGAGGGATGCCTTCAGGAAGAAATAGAGCGATTGAAACAGGAAGTGACTTCGAAGACTAACTACATTAAAGAACTGCTTGACCAACATAAGGAGACGGTGGCTAAACAAGGGGAAGCTCAAAAAGAAGTACTGGTGAGATATTTGGAAAACGTTGTTGTTTTTAATTAAACCCTGCTAATTACATGTGTATTTAGTTTTTCTTTCTTGCTGTGGTGGAATTTGAACAGAACTGCTCTATAAACAAACTGTAGTTGTTGTTATGGACTTGGGCTCTGTGACTTTACTCTTGCCATGCACTATGATGTAAACAGTGAGTTATTTGGGAAGTTGCCTCAAGGCTTCATGCTTGGCAGATTCTGTAATTAGTTGCAGATCAACCATGTTTTGTTTCTGCAGTTTTGGGTAGTGCCTGTAATTTACAGAAGAAAAAAAAGGGGAGGGATGAAAATAGAATGATTTGGTCCAGCCCTCTCACAGATGAGAGAATATCTCACACAGGAAGTAAATTTTACAGAAAGAGGAAGTCTGTCTGAAGTCCTTTAAACCGTTTACTTTTAAAGCTTGATCTAAACATTGGGATTGGTTAGTCATGAGGTAAAATGAAATATATATTTATGAATATGATGGAGCGACATTTAATTTCTTGGAACTTTCTTTCTAGCCACAAGCCACTTTTGTTGTGATTGAGCAAGAGGCAAAACCTTGATTGCTTTAACATGGTTCTATGTTATATTTTTGGATTGTGTTATGTTCACTGGTTAGATGGGAAACTATTCCTGTCTAAGCAGTGAACATAAACCAATCCAAAAATATTACATACATGTTGACTCTTGCATTTTTACAAATGACCTGCTGCAGATTTGAGCTAGTTCTTCTCATTTATCAGAGCATGACTTAACCTAATAGATTTTATGCTGATGTAACATTTTGTGTGTGGTGTAAAGAACTGACATTTTTGAGTGTTTTGCAGACGTGTGCTGAAGAGACCTTGGCTAAAGCTGAGACTGCTTTACTTGAGAGAGAACAGCAGCTGATCCACCTGAGGGCGGAGCATGATACTCTAAGGGCAGAGTTAGCAGCTGTGAAGGAAGGGCTTAGTACCAGCACAGAAAGAGCTGAAAAGCTACAGGAAGAGGGACAGGTATGTGGATTAGTTTGTTAATTGAAACACACATCTAGTATGTCAGTACTACTACAGTTAAGACTTTTTTTTTTCTTTGAGTCAAAACAGACACAAAATGGGGGGGAGGAATACAGATTTAATGCATTTTAAGGTCAATAGAATAATTCTTCCACAGAGCACAAGCACCAGTCACTTTCTTTTCAGAAGTGTAAAAATCAAGTTTGCTGATTTGATCTTTCACCATCAGACGAAAGATCGTGCATTGGCTGATCTCGAGGTCCATAACCAGCACCTGAAAGCCGAGCTGCGAAGTCTGCAGGATGACCTGGCTGTGCAGGAAGAAGAGCTGGCCTATCAGCAGCGGGAGCTAGAGCAGCTCCGACTGCGCTGCAACCTGCAGGACCACCATCCCAAACACCGCTTCCTTGAAGGCCTTTCCCGTGACCCATCCCTCTCTGCTTCCCTGTCTTCACCGGAAGCCCTGCGTAGGTTGGAGTGCAGTGAAGACCACCCCTCTCGTCTGCAGGTGTCTCACCTCTCAGAGCTCAGTGCGCTACACAACGCTAGCCTGGAGTTCTACAGCAAGCCTTCACCTATGGAGAGGGACAAAGAGAGACCACACGACAGACAAACTTTTACCCCACCTTCAGAGGAAGTCCCACCCAGCACACACACTGCATCCCCTTGTTCTCTTACTTTGTCAGAACACCTTTCTGTGCTCGATTCCCTGGATGCAGATAAGGTAAGCATGCATTTCACTTTTCTTTTTTTTTTTTCTTTTTCTTTTTTTTTTTTTTATATGTTCATTTTGTTTTCCTAAAAAAAAAAAAAAAAAAAAGGTTTCAGTGTTAGTTGGGGAAAAATTCCCATCATGTGGACATTTTTACTGACCACACCAGAAGTAGTATTCAATATTGGTTTAAAAATATTCATTTGATGCCATTGTAATAATAAATAAATAAAAAAAAAAAAAAAAGGAAATGCACTGAATGAATGTAAACATAGTTTGTTGATTTTAGTTTGAAAAAACTTTTATCTTTTTAAATACCCCCACGAAATTCGTATTTCCTTATTTTTGTTTTCTGATTTCTGTGTTTTGATTTTTAATATAAATGTATTTCGTTTGACAGTTTCTAAATTCATTTTTGTTTCATCAATTAAATCAGAAAGAAATGATGCAATTGTTGTTGTTTTTATCACACGGCCTTGCCAGAAAATTTTTTGGCCTCAAATTGTGGTAGTTAGAATTGGTGCCATGTATGTTATTGGTTCTCTGTTGACATCGTGATGGTGTGGTAATGGTTTGGTGGTTATGTTTTAAGGTTCGTGAAATGGACAATTCAGATGTGACGCCATCTCGGTCTCCACTTGGTTCTAACTCCCCTGTGTCTGTGCCGGAGTGGGTCAGCGATGGATACGGCAGCAGTGAGTTGTGTACTTGTGTATGCATGCACTTCTGCAAGAGAGACTGGATGCTTTTGATTAAGGTTGAGGTCATTTTCTTTGTTAGTTACTCTTACTGTCTTTGTAGATGTGAGCTCAGAGTTGGAGGCCATGCTGAGACTTGAGTTGGAGAATACAGAGCGCTTAGATTCTCATTTTGTGGAGTATCTGCGCTGCAGAGGAATGTCACCTGCTGAAAACACGGATAGTGCTGCAGGCAGTATGCACGAAAGCCATGAGGCCCTCACACCTGAGTTACAGGTAAGCAACACCTTTTTAATGCTACCCTCACTCATACGGGAAGAACTGATTGATTTAATGATTCTAAATCTGTGCGTATAATTTACAGGCTATGTTGAAGCGTGTCTACCAGGAAAGCTGCAGAATCCTGTCTCTGTCCCATCGCCCTGCCCCATCTGGTCAGTCCCGCCCGGATTCTGAGCCTGCCCCGCCCCCCTCCTGGCAGAGGGAGAGACGGGCCTTACAAGAGACCATCTTATCACTCAGAGAGCTGCTCTGCAGGATGGCTGACAGGGAACCCAGGGTGAGGCTCGTCTGTGCATCGCTTACCTGATAGATCCTTAAAGTCGGAATGAAACAGTCAGACAACCGAAGACATGTAGTAGATTGCTGAAAAAATGGCTACACACAATGTTTTTATTATGTTGGTAATTTGGAGGCCTTTTTTCTGATTAAATATGATGCACTAGGCTTTATAGGCTTAAAATAACTTGGAAATAAAACTGCGGAGGGAGTTGTGGAGAAGTGCGTGTGCAATCCAATAGTCCACTTACATTTTAATCTTTTGTGTGTGTTTATGAAGAATGACAGTGGGGACGTGGACTGGAGGCGTGAGCTACTGCAGGCTGTCCGCAGTGTGTTTGACAGTGAAAGGGAATGGCTTCACTCTCAGCTTCAAGCTTTCATGGCAACTGCTACTCAGATGGACCTCACCCCCTTGCTGGATCAGTTAAAGAAACTGTTTCAGAAACAGGTGCTGTGCAGCCCAGCATGTGATGCTGATGTTCTCATAATAAATAAATTCATGTGCTTTTATTTCTTGACCGTTCTGATTCTCTTAAAGGAGGAGCAGCAGTGGAGATCTCTAGAGCAGCTGTTCAATGCAGACCATCACAGTCTATTGGCCGAGGTGCGCAGCCTGCATTCACAGCTGCAGGCAAGCACCCAGCAGAGCCAGGAACAGCTGCGGCAGCTGCAGGATTCCCTACACACCACAAAAGAACAGGGCTTGGAAACGCAACATCAGCTGCATAAAGATGGTATGTTTTTTGCAATTTAATTTGAGGAAAAACAAATTGACAGCAAGTATTGAGAAAACTAACAAAAATGGTGCACAGAGTTAAAATCTACCTTTGGGACTGTTTAGTTGAAGAGCTGGAGTTACGGCTGCAACAGGAACAGAGTGTGTCACACGATCTGCGCTCATCTCTGGAAGCTGAGAAAAGTAGGGGATTGGAACAGCAGAAGCAGGTGGAGGCGGAGCTGAAGGTTGTGTCTGTGTTCAAAGCAGAGCTAGAGGAGACCAGGCTAGAGCTTCAGACGGTGTACAAAAATCAAGATGAATTAAAGAGCCAAATTCACAAGCTTAGGTACAGCAAACTTGCACGCACACTCTTTGAATATGAATTGTTAATAGTGGTATGCTTTTTATTTATTTTTATTTTTATTTTTTTTTTCCTCTGTAAATTTTTGTCTGTCTTTCAGGGTACAGCTGGAAAATGTTGAAGCTGAACATCGGGCTTGTCTACAGACACTGGAGAAAGAGCAGGCTCGAGTGCTGGAACTCCAGGAGGACCTTCAGCAGCAGCGACTCATCAACCAACAGACAGCTGAGCAAACCCACCAAACACAGGAGGTGAACCGCGTTTTTTGATGTATTAACTTTCTATTGGTGGGGAATGTCAAAACGAAGTAGTTCATCAAAATGATATTAATACTCATTTACTGTTTTTATTGTGGCTTTTGTTAGGGTTAAATCATTCTGTGTCAGTATGTGGTGGCTTTTTTTGTTTTGTGTTTAGAATGAGTCATTGAATGATTCACTCATTTGTAATCTTCTGTGAACAAAGCAAATCTAATGTTGCAGTCAATCTAGAATTTGAGCACGCACAATTTCTACAGGCACTGCAATGGATCTGATATGGCATCGCACTCTGTAGCTTCTTTTTCAAAAACATAAGGTCATGAAACAAATTCAGAATCAAAAAATGTACAATTTACTTCACTTTTGTGTCGTAATATAGCTTACATTTTGTAACAATGTAAACAGTCACGCAACTAAGATTTAACTTTACATCAGTAAATTGTGTATATACAGCATATACAAATTTTTGTGATGATGTGGGTTTATGTGTTAAGATCTAGTGAAGTAATCTTTTTTTTTTTTTTTTTAATCTTTTTATAACAGTCTTTGCACCAGGCTTTAAATGAGCAAGCATCACATGTGAGTCAGCTTACATCCACACTGGACCAGGAGCGTATCACATCCAGTAATCTGCGCTCTGAGCTCCAGATCGAGCAGTCTCGTTGTGAGGCCCTGCTGGCCCAGGAACGCGAACGCACTGAACTTGCACTTTCCCGCCTCGAGGAGGAACGCTCTCGATCAGTAGAGCTCTCGGATTCACTCTCTCGCCAAGCCCAGGAGCATGCACGCCGTTTAGAGGAGGAAGCTCGTAGACAGGAAGCAGCAAGTGCCCATGACAGAAAGTTTATACAAGACCTACGGGCGCAACTGGAGCAGGAGAGGCATCAGGGAGAAGACCTGGCAGCGATGTTGGAACATCTGCAAGGGCAGGTGTTGGAAGGGAAACGCAGGCAAGAAGAGCAGGAGGAAGTGAGGAGGCTCCGATCTGCTCTGGAGGGCCTACAGACTCAGAAAACTGAGGTGGGACGCTCTCTAGAGACGGAGCGAGAAAGGGCTGCTCAGTTACAAACGGAGTTGGATGCGATGAAGGAAAAGATGAGAGTTGTTAAAGAGAGGGAGAGAGTGAGGCAGGAGCAGATGGACAGGCAAAGGAGACAAGAGAAACAGGAGCAGGTGGAAAAGGAACGACGACAGGAATGCACCAATGAGAAACTGGTGAGGAAAAAGATTAATTCTCTTAAAGGGATAGTTCTCCCAAAAATGTCAGTTCAATTAAATCAGTTCATCATAAAGCGATCATATCTCTTCACAAGATGTGTAACTCATATTAATTCTTTTTACATAACCTTATTTTTGTTTTGGTTAGCTTGACTTTCAGTGAAGGGGTAGAAACCACTCATTCATTCAAGATATTTTAAAGGGATGGTGCAAAATTGTCAGTAACTCACCCTCGTGTCATTACAAACCCATAAAACCTTCGATCATCTTCGAAACACAAATTAGGATAGCTTTAATTAAGAAAGCTTTCTGTCCTGCATAAATGTAACTGAAATGTACCCAGAAACGATATTATCTAAAATATTCGTCAAAAAATATCTTTATTTGTGTTCTAAAGCTGAACATGGGTATTATGGGTTTGGACACGAGGGTGAGTAGTTAATGACACAATTTTCATCTTTAGGTGGACTGTCCCTTTAAAAGAACACGCCCCTTTTTTTCCAACTCCCCTTGAGTTAAACAGTTGAGTTTTACCATTTTATGAATTGATTAAGCCAATCTCCGGGCCTGGCGGAGCACTTTTAACTGTAGCTTAGCATAGATAATTGAATCTGATTAGACCGTTAGCATCATGCTCAAATATGACCCAGAGATTTCAATATCTTTTCTATTTAAAACTTGACTCTTTGCTGTCGTCCATGGGTGTAGCAGGCGCAATGATATTACGTAGAGCTTAAAATTGCTAGGGACTATATTCAGGCGTTGCGTGCTATCATTGTGCATGCTACACCCATGGTACGGCAACAAAGAGTTCCTTGATTATTCAACCATAATGAGAATTATAGTTCCTAGCTATATCAGCCTAGAAAACCGCAACTTTTTATTTGAAGTCTGTATTAGTACTCAATGTAACTATAGCAGAGTCAAGTTTTAAAAAGGAAAAATATCGAAACTCTGGTCATTTCTGAGTGTGATGCTAGTGGTCTAATCAGATTCAGTGATCTAAGCTAAACTACAGCTTAAAGTGCTACCGCCAGACCCGGAGATCAGCTGAATGGATTTAAAAATGTTAAAACTCAAACAAACAAAAAACTCCCCTAGAGTTAAACAGTTGTTTGTTTTTAATGCCATGTTCCTTTTAATGTGTGTATTGAAGATTAACCAGTTTTAAGGGTTTTGGATGGTCAATAAATTTTTCATTTCAGGAAAGTAACCCTTTAATTTGACACGTGCATGATAATTATAGTTTGCTGTCATTAATTAAGAGCATTGAAGTTATTTGATAAATTGTCTCAGCTGGAGTTGGAAGTGTTGCGTGAGAAGGATCAGCAGCGGTTGAGGCAGCTGCAGCAGACGTTGGCTGAGCTGGAGCACAAAGAGAAACGCCTCACATCAGAACGCCTGCAGAGAGACACACGCTCCAATGGCCTGACCTTAGGCCAGAATGTATTCACAAACATCTCTCAGGTAACATTCTCCAGCCCTAAGTTTTGTGTCGGCATGTCTGACTTGTACTCTTTAAATTATAAACCCAAGCCTAACTCAAACACAATTAGCTATTTTTCAGTTTATTTATCATTTACAGATATTTAACAATCACACTTGGCGTATATCAATAATTAATGCTGACAAGTGTATATTAGAAGTAACCAGCCCAGCTGACCATGTACCCAGTCCTACTTTATCTCACAAGCTTTTAGACGGATGTGTTTGTACAGATACAAAA
>JAUMHE010000201.1:156785-179632 GCA_032359235.1 Enteromius mattozi | reverse complement strand
CCAGCCCAGCTGACCATGTACCCAGTCCTACTTTATCTCACAAGCTTTTAGACGGATGTGTTTGTACAGATACAAAATGAACTGTATGACATTTATAATGGAGAAATGCTTTTTGTATTAGGAAGCGAGTGCTAAAGGGATAGTTCACCCAATTTCATTTTGTCATTACAAAACCGTATTACTGTCTGACATCTGTGGAACACAAGATATCTTAAAGCTAGCAACCAAATAGTTTCAGTGCTCAGGGAAATCAGTTGTATATTATTATCCATTGCAGTTGAAGTTAATGGGAATCAAAACGGTTGACACCATTGTAAATTTTTGGCTCAAATTTGATCAGATTTTTACATGACTTGTTTCTTCAGACCAAAAATGGCAAACGCATTGAACAATGAGACCCTATAAACCCTATCTTTTTTTTTTTTTTTTTTCCTCAATTATCCGGAATCACAATCCTGCAAACTGATTTTAATCCTGTAATCTTATGTATTTATGATATATTTCATCTTCTGCTCAATAGGATTCTACCTCATCCACTAAAACTCTAATGGAACGCTTGCTGAAGGAGAACACAGAGTTCTCAGAGTGTCTCGCTGCTCTGAGTGAGGAGAAGATCTCCCTCAAACACACTATATCCTGTTTGGAGAGAGACCTGCAGAGCTTGAAACACCAGGAGCAGGTAATATTAACAATTAGCTTTTTCTTTTTAATTTTAACTTTTTTATTTGATAGGCAGACCTGTTTGTAACATCAATTAAGACATTATGCAACCAATGAATTTACCTACTGAACATGTTTGCATGATGTGTGAAGGCTGAAAGTTGTTTTAATGTTCAGTTTCTATGTATTTTGCTTCATATATTTGGTTGTGTGTGTCTGTCTGTTCGTCAGGTGAAATCTCCTGCTGTTACGGAGGAGTGCATGTTGTCGGAGAAGCTGGCCTGGCAGAAGGAAAGAGCAATTCTTCAGGCTGCGCTGCGTAAAGCAGAGGCTGAACTCTCAAAAGTCACAGCTAGCAATGAAAACAGACCCACCAATGACATCTCTAATAACAAGGTAATTTGGATTAATACATTAAAAGGTTATTCACCCGAAAATGAAAATTCTGTCATTAATTGCTCACCCTCATGTTGCTCCAAACCAGTAAGACCTTCGTTCATCTTCGGAACACAAATTAAGATATTTTTGACGAAATCTAAGAGCTTTCTGACCCTCCATAGACAGCAATACAACTAAAATTATTTATATATATATAAGTACAAAGTCAGTGTGTTTGAACTGCTTGCTTTATGAACCTGTTCCTGTAGGTGCAGCGGCTCTATGAGCGATACCTGCGAGCAGAGAGTTACAGGAAGTCACTGGTGTATCAGAAGCGTTACCTGCTGTTGTTGCTGGGAGGGTTTCAAGAGTGTGAACAGGCTACTCTAGCGCTAATCGCTCGTATGGGTGCACAGCCAACGTTGAGCCAATCACAGGCCTCCAGACCTCTAAACCGCTTCAGAACATCTGTCAGAGTAATCATTGCTATCTCAAGGTAAGAACGTAAATGTGTCTGGTTTAGTATGGTTAGAAAGACTTGTTAGTATGGACTGTTTCAAGTTTAGAAATGTGGTTGAATTTCTATTTGATGCATCAAGTTTCTTATTCCCTTTTTGCCTTTAATTTATAAATGGTTTTACAATCCCCCCCCCACCCCCCTTCTTTTTTTTTTCTTTTTTTTTTAAAGACTGAAGTTCCTCACCCGAAAATGGCAAAGAGCTACAAGGAAAATCTCAGTAGGCAGTGTTACAGTTAACGGGCATGGAACAGGAACAAGCACAGGTAGGCTGTTCAGTGTGCAGAATTGATTTGGTAGTTCTGCAAGTGATTTAAATCATAAGTAATTAATATGCTGTTTTCTATTCTCTGTTAGTTCCTGCTTTGAGGACTGAAGTGCTGAGGCCACAGCAGACTGGAGTTGCGTTCAACTCTCCACCCACCCGTGATCACATTTTCACACAAAGGGCTGTGGTCTCATCTCTGGTTCCACCAATCAAATCACCCTTCAGACTGAATCAAAGGTGAAATATTACTTACTACACAAACAGGTGTATGAAGTGTTGATCTAGGTCGGTTTTCCCTTTTAAGCGTTTTTAATTAAATATGGAAATGTCATTTAAGTGTCACTCTTTTTCTTTTTTATACAAAGAACGTACACAAGTTCAGTGATGGGACCTGCTGAACGCTCCTTCAGCTCTTCCCAAGATCAAGAACGTTCCCTTACGGAGTATATCCAACATTTGGAGACTGTCCAGCAGCGACTTGGAGCCGGTCGTCCAGGTAGGATGAGGCCAGTAGGAAATGACCTAAAAATACTGTCATCTTTTACATAGAAACCACTCCAGTCTACATGGTTCAAATTGAGATAATAGATTTGATCAACAAATTTAGATTAAAAAAAAAAAATCTCGTGTTCATGCGTAGATACTGATTTAAAAATACAGTAAAACCGTAATATTTTGACCTATTACAATTTAAAGTGACATTTTTAATATTTTAATATGTAATTATTCCTGGAATTGGCTAAGCTGCCATTCTTCCAGTCTTCAGTCCATTAGAAGGATTTCTGAAAGATCATGTGACACTGGTTTGGTGCTAAAGAAAGATTTCTTATGAAAAACAATTGTGCTGCTTAATTTCTTTGTGAAAAACCGTGATCCATTTCTTCTTAGGATTCAGCATTTATTTGAAATAGAAGTCTTTGGTAACGTTCAAGTGTCACTTTTTATAAATTCAGTGTGTCTTTGAGGAATAGAATGAATTTATTTAAAAGTACTAATTAACTTACTGACCCCAGACTTGTGAACGTAGTGTATATATTGTTGTATATCAGTTGTATAATCATTGAAACTGGCACATTTTAAAAGGAAAAATAAATCTATACACTGACCTCTACTGGACAACTGAAGCACATCACCAGACCTGTGTGAAATGTGTTCTTGTGTTCAGATGGTAGTAGACTTTGTCAAGATTAAAAGGATACTTAGACCCCATTTCTGTAACTGATTACACAAGATGGTTAGTTTTTGTTTTTTTTTTTGTTTATTGTTTTTATTTTTTTAAGTATCTCTATTAACACTGAAGGTGAAAGAATCCAAAACCTTTAAATAATGGCCATTTGTGACCTCTGACCTTACCATCTTACAGTCCCCAGAGCGAACAGGAGGCATAGCCTCCCCGATACGATGAGCTATCAGCAGAAGTGGTTTCTAGACAATAGAACCTGGCTGTATTTGAGTTGTTTGGCCCCGGGGTCCGTGTGGCCTTTAGGTGAGTGGTCTGGCCTCACTTCCATGTTACCCAATCACAGAGGAGTTCAGAGAGAAGTTCACCTTCTTGTGTGATCAGTCACGTTCTGGTTGGTCTTGTTTCACACAGGTGTGCATGTCTGTTTGTCTACATCGTGAATACTCCCATGGACCTGTGCACTGTGTGTAGGGCTGTTGGCAGCTTAGCAAATATAGAACTGATATTTTTAATCATGATGTTTGTTTTTTGCAGGTTCACCATCAGTGCTTCCATATGCCAGAAAATCTGACCGATGAATGAAGAAAGCTGATCACTAGTGCCAGTCTGTTCAAATTAGGTTTCTTTTACATTCATACATTATTTTTTTTTTTTTATTGCCATCTTTTTTTTCTTATGCTTTGTCATTTTAGCTGAAACATTGTCACCAGTAATGTTTTGTTTTTTGTTATTTTTTTATTTTTATTTTTTTCAACCAGTGCTAGATGTTTTCACTTTTTGTATACAAATTTTGAATGGTCTGTACATGTTCACAGTTTATATTTTTATTTTACTTGTTGTCCACAGTAAGCGTTTATTAAGACATTTGCACTTGAATTTGTGATTTTAATGGATGTCACTGTTTAAATGCACGTGGTTGGACATATTTTGTAAAATGTTTTATATTCTTTTTTTTATGAGCAGTATTTCTATGAAAATCAATAAATATTTTAGTCTAAATTGAATTATTTGGTGTTTGTGTCATTTATCGAAAAAGTTTACCCAAAAATTCTGCCATTTAGAATGTAGGAAACCTAACCCTTTCTCATTGACTTACATAGTGTTTTGTTTGGGGTGGTGTTTTATTTTTTATTTTTTTCTTTCTTCTGTCTATTGGGACCAACAACTGTTTGATTACCCACAATCTTTTAGATATCTTTTATGTTTACCTGAAGAAAGTAATACAGGTTAAGCGTAGGGTACCTAGCTGGAGAAGGGTTTTTTTGTTTGTTTTTGATGACATGGTTTTAATATTACGTTTCAGATTAGTGGAAAATGGTGGGGTAAAAAAAATTGTAATTAGTTGCTTTTCAACAGAAGATCTTTGCACACTTATGCCCCTTCAATATGCTGAATCTGTCAGTTCACAGGAAGTAAAATTTGTGCATATTTTGTATATCTTAGAAGTTCTAACATAATCTGAAGTATCTTTTGCTTATTGTATTCATTGTTGCACATTAATGTAAGCCATGACGTCTCGATATAAAGGGAAATATTGGATAAATTAGCATGTTTTTGAGAGACCCAAGGCTTAAAAAAAGACGCATGTATGAGTTTTTTATATTCATTGCACAAACAAAGTACTTTTCTGAATATCAGTGCGCGAGAACAAATGTGCTATTCTTTTTACAGTGTACAGAACACGGTTTTTCGTGCTTTGAATGAATCGTTTGAGCCAGTGATTCAGTGGTCCATTCAGCTGTTTCTTTCTAATTAAATCAGCCGTTTTGAACAACTAGTTTGTTAGACTTGAATTATTCAATCAATCATTTATTAAAACAGGGAATTTCAGCCACAATAAATCATTAAAAATTAAGACTTAACCTCTAGCCCTACCCTCCTTCCCGCAAAAGTAAGCGACTACACCAAGCCCCCGTGAAATTATTTGAGAATACGTCCACAGGAAAGGCCTGAAAGAGCCTCACGTAGTAACGTTACAGCAGTGGCTAACGTAGAGGATAACGTTATATGTTTTGGAGGATGTTGGCGTTATGATGGTCCATGTGACATCAAATCAGGAAGTAATCCAAGTGTTAATATATTAAACCGAATATATAGCAGTTAAAAACTCAGTTTGCATGAAACATAATGCTACGACACCTATCTGTTACGCATGCGCCAAAATCTTGTACTTGAATCGGACTGCAAAGTTCAGAGTATATAACATCTTTTCATATTCTGGTAACGTTATGTCTGCATTCGTTCATTCGGATGGAAGAAAAACCACCGTGCTTGCTGCTGTAACTTAGTTCACCTGAGGTTTCAGAGTTTAATGCTGTTCATACCTCAGTTTTCGCGAGTCCACCTGATACATATATAGATACAGAAATATATCGATCGTTATATCATTGTGTTAACTTCTGGAACGCATTGTTGCTACTGACGCAAGTGAAAACGCGGGGCGCTGTAACCCTGATTAGGGCCCGGATAGCTCAGTCGGTAGAGCATCAGACTTTTAATCTGAGGGTCCAGGGTTCAAGTCCCTGTTCGGGCGGTCAGTTTTTCTTAACTTTTACTAACCACAAATGTGCGTGGCAGCAGAGTATATATGGTTTAATGAAATATAGTGGCTTGGTTTTCAACCCTTTAATTCACAAACCATAAAAACATGAATAATAATCCAAATAAATTCAAAATCCTGTCTATTTCTTTAAAAAGAAATAACTGTACGCAAGCTATTAAATACATTTTATTGATGAATTTAACCTGTACAAAATGTAAATATACAACACATTCTAAAAAACAAAACAAAAGTCAATGGAAAATGTAGAGCTGCAGTTGATAGATTAGTGAAGGTCAGAGAAGCATTTTACAGGCCAATTATTACAAACACATACAGGTCAAGGGACATGCACAATTTGTATGCGATGCATGTATGCGAGCATTGCGAGATCTGAGAAATGGTGTCAGTTTTTTTTTTTTATGCAGTGATGTTCTGTGAAAGAAATCCAAAATTTTTGCAGTCACACAGAAACTACACAAAGGTTTGTTTATTCCCTTTATAGCAGTTATGGGTTTGAGGATGAAAGGTGCAGCAGACTGCAATCACCCAACAAATGTCATGCACTTTCTGGGCAACTTCAGTGCCAAAAAACGAACCCGGTCCTGAGATATCTGAAGCAATACTATACACAACCCTTCATTCTCACAAATCATGTTTTATTCACCTGAGCCACGGTAAATAAACTGAATAACTAACTGAAAAACTCCTGGGGTTTTATATTTTGTAGACAGAAATATACAATTTCCTTTAAAACTGCACATTAATAAAAACAATCAGAATTTTTCCACTGCCTTGGAATCATCCTTCGGATCTGAAAAAATGATAAAGTGCATTCTCGTTTGATATTGTGCAAAATAATAAAAATGAAAAAAGCATGCATCATTTTTACCGCCAGGCTTGAATGATCTTCAGTGGTTTCTCCCTCTCACACAAATCTGGGATTGGCGATAAAATCTCATTTTGCAAAGCTTAAAGTTCATAATGGCACATTGCATATTATAAATATTTCTTTGTTCTATCAAAATTATTCAAAGCAGCTCAAACATTCTAAGCACATATTTCCTACAACAACGCCAACCTTTACTTTTTGACAAGAACGAAAATGTCAAGGTCAATCCTATTTAACCGTTTACTCAAAGGACTTCTGTCAACTGCTTTTTCTGGTTGGCAAATAGACTTTCCTATTCACAATGAAATATTTTACAGAACCAGTTTTGCAACCTCTCAAGTGGATCAATATGTGAGAACTATGAATAATTGAGCATTCTGATAATGTTGTTCATTGTATCACTCCCACAGAAGCTCAAAGCATTACAATACATCTGGAAAGTTGATGCGATGCCACTCTGTGACATACAGTAATTAAGCTCAGACTTGTGTTTTGTCCAAGAGTAAATAAATATGACTTCTTTTTATCAGTGTCCAAAAGTAAATGGATGCTGTGAGTCTTTGAAGTACTTCATCTACGATACACCTGTTAAGTCACCTAAAAAAAAAAATATGAGAACACAGAAATGAATATTAGTAATCCAGCACATATCAATGTTGCTTTATATTATACTACGGGGCCGTTGAATGCTTGAATCTGATTGGCTGACGAACGTTCTGAGGTGTGCAATTATTTTCAGGGAAACGCACAGCGAACGTAGTTCCAGGCAGCTCTCTTGACTCCGCTTCGCGTCGTGGCCGCATCACCACCTCGGGTGTGCATTATTTTTCTAATAATTCAACGGCCCGTCGTCAATTATTCCTTACTTAACCGCTTCCATGTCATACCTTATGGATGTGTGGTGGCAGCTCGTCCTCAGACCCCTCCTCGGGCACTGGGTCGTGATGTCTGCTCATTTGGTTCTCCTCAGACCAGCCGCCCATAGGCATACGAGGCGTTCTCTGGGCCCGAAAGCTGCCAGAACCAGGATCTGCAGGAGACAGAGTTTATCGCTTATGTAAAGACTCTGGTGGCACTTGTCATTCTTAAGCCCAATTCTGATAGTAACTGTTTCTCATATGGACATCTGTAAAAATGAATATACATATAACCTCAGTGATAAAACTCAAAATGAAAACAATGATATTGATTCCGAGTGTGATTTAATTCACAGTGGAGGAGCGGGTTCTGTGGTCCTATGAACGCTGGAATGTGCTGCTAACGTGGCTAGTCACATGATTGTCTGCTGTAAATAAAACAGACATCCTAGATTCAGATGCCATTAATATCACTGTAAATGGTGAAAATCACTCTTAGAAACAATTACCGTCCGAATAAGGCTTAAGATATTATTACAAACAGTTGTTTATAGTACCTGAGGTTCCGCCGTAGCGCCGCTGGCTGCCACTCTGGTGTGCCGCCCCCTCCTGGTGTGAGGTGGTTGGGAACGTGCTGGACCGAGGGAAGGTGCGGGCGGCTTCCATGTCCTCATTAACACTCTCACTGCTCTCATCACTCTCCTGTCTGTGCCAAGTGTGTCGAGACACCTCACCTCGCGACTGCTGCTTGTGCATCTACACACATATCACATATGGTTACTAATATTCAGGTGCAGACTAGAGACTGACCTCTTTTAAGCAGTGTTGCCAACTGCATTCAATTGAAAGTAATTAAAACTGGTATCTAAATGACATCATAATGGCAAATTCACTGATCTATATAAAGATGAATATAGATCAGGTTTGTCCAAGAAGTTGCGGTATTTGTCCCTGAAGAAGAAAAAGTCTCAAAAGGGGTGGGGAAGTGGCTAAATCTAGCTACAAAATAGCTAATTGGCAATTCTGCTTTTAACACATTGGTTAAAAGGCATATTTGGACCAGATAATCAAGGAAAAGCAGCCAAGATGCCCAGCTTTTGTGGGAAGTCATGATCATTGCAGTCTCACATATTCTTCAATCAGTCCCATACATGCACAATCACTCTAAAATTGTGTAATAAAGCTTTGCTTATATTAACAGTTCATGTGCTGCTTTACCTCATGCATGTAGAGGGCATGAATGCTCATCTCTGTGGAGGCGTATTCTGATAGGACCATACTGGTCAGCTGGCCTTCCCAGGCACTACCGCCAGAGCTGATGGTGCGGGCATCAGTGCTAGATGAGGACAATCCAAGAGTGAAAAGGAGAAAAAAGAAAACAACAAATGAATGATATGGAATAGTTTTAACACCTGCAGGGACATTTTAAAAGCAGTATAACTGTAACTGTTTTTATCGTTTTTTAAAAGAGGTCTCAATAAGGCTGCATTTATTTGAAATAAAAAATAGCAAATAATTTTTTACAACATATTCTATTTTAATATTTTTAATTTTAAATCATTTTTTGCAACATATTCTATTTTAATATTTTTAATTTTAAATCATTTTTTGCAACATATTCTATTTTAATATTTTTAATATTTTTATTTCTGTGATTTCACATTTCTTGTAACAAATGCATGCGATTTTTATTAATTTAACGCACCTTGCTGGTGCAGGAATGTATTAATTTCTTTAAAGAAAATATTTCTGACCCCAAACTTTTCAACAGCAGTGCAAGTTTTGTTAAAATTGCTATTTTAAAAAATTGTGTGATTCTAAAGTTCATTTCATAGTCTTCTTAAGACATTTTTAAAGAAATTTAAATGTTAACAGTTCTCATTCACCACTAACTGTACACAATTTGTGTATTTATTCAACATTTTTCAACAGGTGTTTTTTATTTTTGTTTAATTTTGTTTTTGTGTTCATGAACCCAGATTAACCACAACGAGAATAAAAAAAATAGCAATACAACAGTATGTTAAACTTGTATTCAGTCATTACCTTGAGCCTGTCATTGCTCTCCCAGCTACCACAGCTGGGTGGTCAGGTCGTGGCAGTCTGGCAGATGGGTAGCTGCCCCGCAGGTGTAGACTCGTGCTGACAGGAGAGAGGGATCGGAGGGCAGATGCCCCCTCACTCACTCCAATGGACACAGGATTGATGGAGCCCTCTCGACCCAGATGCAGCGAGGCCAGGGAAGGTGGTCCCATCAGGAAATTTGCAATAAGACTGCGAGGCTGAAATGAAACAACTACCAAAATCACACCTCTTTTCAAAAAGACCTTAGTTCTCTTTTTAATCATATTGCATCTCATCTTAAAAGCAGGTTTTGGATCACTTTTCATAAATATCCTTTAAGACCCAATCTTAAATTAATATAATTATTACAAATAATATTATTCCTATTATTGATCTTATCTGCCATTAGAAATATATTACTACATGTAATGATCTGGATGGATGGATGTTGGCAGCTCAGTCATTTTTATACCTCTGAATCAGACTGTAGTGAATGGGTTGAGGTAAATGCAGGATTCTCTGCTATGATTCCCTGCTGTCCTGCAGCGGCCTCACGGTGCACCTTCTCTTTCAGAAGGCTGATGAAATGCGTGCTCTCCCGAGGGGGCTGCCAGTGTGGATTTGTGATAGCAAAGTGCATGAGTGAAAGTTCAGTCTTCCCGTCTTCTGCCTGCTGATAGATGGAGGCCTCTGTTTTCCCAGCAGACATCCACTATTGTGGACCAAAAAAAGACATCATAGTCAACAAATAGAGAGAGAACTAGGTAGATGCATCTACAATTAAGCACAACAACTAAAATAATTTGAGAAAAAAAAAGGGTTTGTGCCCTTACCGCAGGATGACCATGTTGACGGACATCCATCTGTGCAAAAGAGCAAGTATCACCCACACCGACCACGTCCACAGTAAAGTTTCGGAAAAAATCTATGATCTCTAGAGATTTACGCCGCAAGCAAAAAATAAGGATAAATGGAGTGATGACAGGACTCAAAAGCTCCTCAAGAATAAATACCTACAGGAACAGAGAGCGAGTTTTAGAAATGCATGTTATTGATTGTGTTGTGAATGGATTATCCATACATGTTTCAACTGTTCAAAAGAAAAAGATAAAAAAAAACAAAACCTTATTTTTTAAAAAAAGAAACACTGAAACTGCAGATTTGGGAATTTCCAAAGACAATCTGCAGTATTTATACGGCATACATCATTATCATAGCCAAAATCCTGTATGGTATGCTGTGTATCAAAAACTAAAATTCATTTGTGCTCCTTTTTATTATATTTTATTTTATTTAAATGTGAAATAATGAAAATGTAGTTTTGGTTTTCCAATAATTCTCATTTTTATTTCAGATAAATTAAAATGTTATGTCAGTTTTAATTCACAATAATAATGTATTTGTGTTAGGCCCACAAATGAGTATTTCTTAAGCTGCTGCACTACTTACAGCCTTGTACTGAAAGAGTTGTGCGAACTCGTCTCTGGTCTCATAACGGTGGGCATTACCCTGCCAATGATCAGGCATGTAATGGATGTGTGCCAGGATCACTTTAAGCAGCTGTTCTGGGCAGAACACCATATGCTTGTCTGGGATAAAAGACCTAGGGCAAACAAGAATGAAAGAATGAGCACAAAACAATTCAAAGTCAAATCTTACCAGTGAATAAAACGGACAACAGACTCAGTTCTAGTGATCAGTTTTATCTTGGTCACTTTTAACCCGGTCGCACCTGCAGACTGTGATGCAGATCCCAAGTAATGTAATACTGCTGAGCACGTGTTCGACAGCCAATACATCTTCATCATAAATGGTCAAAGCAATCAAAACTGCTAGTATGGAGCCAGCGAAGAACGCCACGTTCTTGGCCACCACCGTTAGTAACGGTGACATGAAGCAGTTCATGTACTTCGAGGAGGCCTTGTAGCCCTTGCTGAGACGTGACATCAGCTCATGATCTAGTTCATTGAAGTGTCGGAGGTAAAAACGGCCATACAGAGACCAACATCGAGCACCCAGACTTCCCGGCTCACGCTTGATCACCTCAGTGTAGCTGAAGAAAGCGTACAGAATCTGCCAGATCAGAATAACTGGACACAAGAGGAGGTTGGCAATTCCAATCCACAAGATCCTCGAGCTCAGACGATCCGCTAGCTCCAAACGGTTGCCTCCACGTTTGTACTCCGGCTTCAGACTCCACTCGTTTTCAAAAAGAGATCCAGGGCCCCAGAAGAAAATCAACTCAAAGTTATACTTAAGACCACGAGTGTAAAAAATAGTGTCACCCAACAGAGGCAAGCGGAAACGCACGGGTAGGAGTGACTTATTGACCATCGCGACCATGTAGTTTTTAAAACGCAGGATGCGGTGGTAGATGTCAAGCTCTGTCAGTTCTTTTTTGTGGATGCAAATCTGGTGCTCTTTCTGTATCTCAATAATCCTTGCCTGCATCTCTTGCCAGGTGAAATAAGGAAGGTCCGTCTGCAAAAGAGAACCTTGTCAGAACCAAAAAGCTTCAGTAAATGTGCTACAATGAGTTAGCAGAAAAGCTCACCATGGACATTTTTAGTGCATTGATGTAAAACGATCTGATCTCCCAGTAGCAACAGATGTTGTAGATAAACTTGACGAGACGGTGGAGCCAAAAGACCCCTGATATGATAAGGATGAAGATGACAAAAACATTGTCACGGATCCTAAAACACAGGTTAACAAAGGCAGTTTGTTATGATGGAGCATATTGATAGTAAGAGGCAATAATATTAATGACATTTAATATATGAAATATACCGAGCACTGCACACATCTACGGGGAGAAAGGCATCAGGGAGTGTAACCTTTGAGAAATCAGTGTGATTGACAAACTTGTTGGCAAAGAGTATGTCATAGTCCACACAGTTAGCCAGGAACACTGTGAATGCCACCACAAACACCAGTTGCCTGGAATAATGATGGGAAAAAGTGCATGACAGTTCAGTAGGCTAAAGGAATTTGATCACTGATCCACCTTTTACAGACACTATTATAAGCATTATCATTTTACACCAATACTACCATGTTTAATGAAGGATACTGTAAATGAACCAATACTTACACAAGCTCAAATATTTCTCCCAGCATCATACAAGTAAATCCATTCTTCTGGTGCAGATTATAGACGTATTTAATGTTAAGAAAAATAAGACTTTTGTTGACTGTAATCACTAAATTTATGTAAATCTACTTGATTTAGCATTTACAAAATCTATTTAACACATAATTTAGCAAATAATTCCAGTGCACAAAGGATATTCTCTGGAAGAAAAGGTCCAGATTTTCAATGTGGTGCCATGGAGCTGCAATAAATAATTAAAAACTGATTAATATTAGGACAAAATTACATTAACACAAGTCAAAGCTAGGTTTATGATAAGAAGCAAGTTGCATAGCTATTGCTCATTTAATCAAACTTGCCAAAATAACAGCATATGGCTCTGACATACAATAGGCATACTGTGCTGCATTGTTGCTTAAAATTGTGGGATATCTGCATTAAATCTTACATTTGGATCCCTCTGGAACATGCACCAGCAGATTCTCTTCTCCGGGAGGGGAGTCACTGTAGGACGCCTCCAGGCGCTGGTACTCTGTGTCAAAGTGGGCCATCCCGCTGTCAGCCCCTGAATCTCCTGTCACACACTATCCCTTCCGCTGCCTTTAGATTCAAACCAACACTTATTTCATTTTAAGATAACCACTGGGTGTGATACAAAACAAGATCAAATAAATATGGCTTAAATGATGTCTAAAGACATTTAAATGTGTATAAATTGTAGTTTACAATGGTATTTAAAAAAATACCCAGCACAAAAACATGCCAGGGTACTCCACTGGCGACCTCATTGCGCAACAACAGCGGGCCCACGCTCATAAGAAACGTGCATATGACTCACACCTTAGGAAACCGATAAAATAACATACTTATCCTACAAAATAGGTTTAAACCACTGCATTTTGTTGCTTAGCAGTTTTAAAACAAGTGTTGGACCACTTAGGCTGGCTTTGTCAAATACCAATGTCTAAGAAACAAACAATGCTACCTTTAAGGAACGTGTTTGCATTTAAACATTAAACTGTTTATTTGAAGATGAATATTCTTACCTTGTACCTCCCGCCATTTCATTTACGAAACCAAAAGGACTACAAGAGCAATTCTGCTCTTTCTAGATGAAACAGCAAAAACATAATGCAGTCAGTCCATTCTTGCAAAAGGCAAAAAACAGAACACAATGGCAGTTGTAAGTTTTGAAGTCTCCTGTGTTATTCGTACATGACCTTTAATACTTCGAATAACTAATGTTTGTTATTATCGCTGACAGGAGGCACCCAGTTATTTATGTCAACAGAAGCCTGAGGAAAATATGAGATGCGCGTCACATTGAGAAACACCTAACGTTACCTATACAGCAACAAACAGGCTATGCGCTATTTAGAAAAATAAATTCTTACCTCATTCGAATATGGAGCAGTTATTTATGGTTCGCTCTATGTTATAAACGCCAAGTTCTCTTTTGTTGTCGCTTCTGAAGCATTTTTGGTTTCGATTCTTGACGCACGGTATTGAGGCCGCGTCCACTGTGTGACACATTTGCTGTCCAATCAGAAGCAGGTTCTGGGTATAAACGAGCCAATGGCATCAGGAGGCGGGTCTTCTTTTAGTAAATACGGCACACAGCATTCATTTCAAAAAGCATTCAAGAGACTGAATTCCCCTGAATACATTGAAAGTTGTAAATGTACCTGAATATTTGAATTACAGTGTGGGTTAAATAGTAAACAATAATTAATCATTTAATCTTTATAGAATATTTTGAACACTTGTAACAACAGAAATTACAAAGTTATTACATTTCAAGAGGACAAAACACTTGAATAAAGTATGTACTTAGTCATTATAATAGCTTTTTTAGTGCCAAACATGTTCATGTTTTTTTTCATCTTACACTCAAGAGACACAAGTACAATGCACACTGATAAATGCTATTCTAAAAAAGTTTGACATCTCAATTTTTTGTTCGCCATGGGTCCACCTTTATTCCTGTGGTTAAAATAAGAAGAAATATCATTTTAAAATCATTTTAAGATACATTTAATTCAGACACCTTAAATGGTTCAGAGGGGTCTATTATGCAGTCCTAGTGTGAATGGGACATATGGCAGTTCAGTAAACTTTGAATGAAAGAAACACTGAATGGTCACAGCACTACCTGGCTATACAATGGCTCCCCCTTGTGACTTGTTGTTCCATCAACAGACTGATGCAACCAAGTCTGCTTAAAGGAATAGTTCACCCAAAAATAAAAACTCTGACATCATTTACACACCCTCAAGTAGTTTCCAAACCTGTATTAATTTTATTTGTTCTGCGAACACAGAGGAAGACATAAAAGTTTGCAACCAGGCTGTTTTTGATTAAAAAAAATCAAAGGAAGTGATAGATGAATGATACTGATGTACAAGCACCAAACACTGATTACAAGCCTAAACTTCACAATAAACTGTTTTTTCAAATCTGATTGGTTAATCACAGTGTTGTTCCAGGGTCAACAAAGATGTCCAACTCAGCAAAATCAGGTACTGCAAAAGAGAACAGCGAGTGTGTATAAAGTCAAATTTAAACTGCAAAGATGGCACAGAAGTTTAGGTGTCTTTACACAGACTGTTTAATGCTGCTCAGAGGTTGCATAAATACATACAGCCATTATGCTTTAATAGAAGCTAAGGTGGGTCTGAGCAGGCATATATTAATCTGACTTTTGGAAATGGACCTTTACACTGAAGTTTGAGCAGGCCCAGAGCAGCCTTAACTCAGCCGCAACTAAGACACCTTAATTTAGTCAGGACAGGCTGTTGTTTTTTAAGGATGGAGTAACATAAAGGGGTGTATGTATATTTCATGATGTACTTAAAAGGGGGAAAAAAACAATAAAACAATATTATTCCACTTCAAATATATAGATGCACACCACAGCCCCATATCTGTCCCTCTTACACATAATCTTTCAGGTAAATTTGTTTGCATATTTAATGTAATTAAATGTGTCTGCCATATGGCCATAAACTTTGAAATAGAGAGGGATATACAGGCACACAACATACAGCAATAAAAAGGTCTACCGCTATTGACACACAATCCAAAACAGCCCAATCCTTCACATAGATGTGATTGCAGTTTTTTTTCTCAAAATATTATGATGAGGACAAATCCAGTCTTCATAATCATAATAATTTTTGGAGCAGGCACTGAACCATGGAGGATGTGGGTTTAAGAGCAAGCAGATTGATCTTTTTAAAGATACTACTTGAAAGATAAAGATCCACCCTTTTAAAAAAGAAACTATACAAAAATTTGTTTTGATTGAATATAAAGTAAATATCATCCAAAAATAATTTCTTTACTTATTATTTTCCAAGTAATTCTGATATAACAAAATATGAGTAATTTATTTATTGATTTATTTATTGTTTACCCAATCAGATGATGCTTTCTCCTTGCCAGTCATTTTGAACGACGTGACGGTGTGGAAATGTCTTCATGATTTCTTATCAATGTCATCAATGGCTTACACAGCAAAACTTTTTAAAATTAACAGCAAGACTGAGAAAAATTAAAAAGACCAAAAGACGAATGGAGCAAAAAAGAAGCAAGACAAAACTTATTTATCGCTGGAGGGAGCTTGAGAGCTTAAAACTCCTAAAAACAGGTACACTCTCTGAGCTTGCTTTACTTCTGCTTGGTAGGTAAAAACGCCATATTAGCCTATGCCAAAGACATCAGGGTTGTGAGAAAGTGAGCCCCCTTCTAAACTTAAATTAAGTACACACACACACACACACACATATATATGTATAAAATAAAATACTAATAAAAAATAAATTGTATGAATAGAGAGTGTGCCTATAAGCTTGGTCCTGAACATAGTTTACAACACCTTTAATCAAATATAACCATCTTGTCCATGTGTGCACCATTTCTAATTTATTCAAATCACTTTTATAATTTAGGGATTCTCATTGTAGATACATGTGGTTTTATTAAATGAAAGATTAATTTACCTCAAATCCAACCTTAATTTGTTATTGCATGAAGAAAATTGGATCAGGGAAATTGCATTACTTTTAGAAAAGCGCTGTAGTTGTGTTTGCAGCAGCACCAACATTTAACACACTGGATGAGAAACATGATTTATGATTGTGGTTGTATTTCTGAATGATTGTCCCATGTTGGCCTTTACCCATGCATTAGTGATATTGAGGACTGACTCATATGAAATTCTGTCGTACGGGGATTGACAGGAGGTAGGAAGGGAAACAGGGGTAAGTGGAGACCCCTCTTGCTCAGAGATGAAGTCATTCCTCTGGGGACCCTTAATTAAATTGAGCTCATGTTGGCTGCTGGGAACCCTATGCATCTATACACACATACTCTTTCCTACTGCACCTATCATAACCACTAAAAGCATAGTGCTGTTTTTCAGTCTTAAGAACAAGCTAGAATGTATAGATAGATGTAGATATTAATATTATATTAATACATTGTTTAATAACTTTCTTTGTTTTTTTATGTGGTATTATCATATTTCTATTACCATAAGAATGTCATTGAATATTTAGTAAGTAACTTATTAGCTTAGCTGCTTAATTAGCATCAAAACAGAAAGAATGAAAAAAATATTTGATTAATTTTACCATTGTTGCCTATTTTCATGGTTAAAAATATGGGCTAAATAAGTTGATATTGTAAGATTTCTGATCAGACACTGAATAACTAAACAAAAAGCATAAACAAAAGCAAAAGCTATGAAAGCACAAATAAGTGATCAAGTCCACATGCACAGCAACCATTCTCAGAATTGTTTAGATTCTAGACATTAAGTTTTAATTATAATATGTATATTTATATATTTATAAATATGGTAGGTGACATGACAAACAGAAAAACTATAGGAAAAACAATGCAATTTCTTGGCATTTCTTAAAAAAACAGCAATATATTCAAGAATGTCCAACCAAAACGTAATGTATTTACAATGTCAACTTTTTAATCAAAAAATAGCAAAAAGATTCTTTCAAGAAAAAAAAGAAAAAGAGCAATTCATGTTTTCACCTATCAAGATAAAATTATTGGATCAGCTAAAATATGATTTTTTTTAACCTTATTTGTTATGGGTTATTTGTCTTTGTTCTTTCTCTATTAGGATGCTGTTACATCAGCATTCAAAACATTATTTAAATACTATTGTACTATTGCACATTTTACTAAAATGGTATCTAAACCTACTGATTGTTTTGGCTAATCTTTGTCTTATCAGTTATTAGAAGTTAAAAAATAATTGCAACTCTTAAAAGAAGTAAACTAATATGAAGTAAGAAGTAAACTCAACCTAATAATATGAACTAGTGAAACTTAGAAAAAAAAACATTAACAGCAAATTAAAAATAAATGTTAGTAACATGAAAATAGTTACAGTAGTTAATCTGATGTAGATTCTGGCCCTCTTGTCTGGTGCAGGTCGTGAAGAGGTTGAAACACCATTTCCTGTTGTCTGTGGAGAACAGTGTGTGGATGCTTGTGAAGGAGAGATATGCTTTATATGTCACAGGGCTTTACTGTGTTATGCTTCAGACATTTTCATATTAAGGATTGAAGAGGATCAAGGTGCATACATGAATTTATAGGACAAACATTCATTTCAGTATTGAGGGATAACAGAAGAGAGCGTATGCTTGCGGGCAGATTCCTCTTATTGTAATAAATTTGAAAGATTGGATAATCTTGGATTTGGCATGGGAATGAAGTGAGGATAGCTGTACTGAAGTGTGTGTCTTTGTCTTTCAGGGTGGTTTATTACAATTTGACAGTGCAAAGCACCAACCTCTTTAATGGCACATCCTTAGTAATGCATTCTAACGGTCCAGTAAACACTGATTAGAGGTTTGCTGCTCATTTTTTTAGCGACCCGAATCACTCTCTGTAAATTCATTAAATCAAAAATCCACTCACTTTCTGTTCACAATCATCTTAAGTCCTGTGATGATCCAAGAACTCTCAACTTGATTCCTTCCTCATAGCTCTCTGTAAACACAATAAACATATTCATTTTCCCAAGGATGCTCTTCCTGTGGACCAGTTTTAATTTTAGATCACATACATACACAAGCTACAATTAAGGATAGAATTTTTTATGTTCATGAAATACTTTGTACTGAAATACTTTAGTGAAGAGTGTTATATACAGTATGAAGTAAATGAAAGGCATGGCAATGCATAACCATTGCATTTTATTTATTTACTTAACAAGAATTAAGATAAAAAGAAACCAATCTAAAAGCATTGCAAGATTTGTTTTACAAACTCTATATGGCGATCAATAACAATGATTTCTGACATCATAAAATACACCCGCTCAGCCTATTGCAGAACCATTATACCTCCAGACACAACACCCAGCACTTAACTATTGATTTATCCGAGATCAATGGTGAAGAAGTGCACCGGCTTATTTCTATAAAATGTCTACATTTCCATCAAAATATGAAAACTTTGCTTGTCAGTGGTGTTTATACTTTGGGTTATGGATCTGAACAAACCCCTGACATTTTTTTTTCAGGTGATCAGATATGCCTTTCCTGGAGATGAAATGCGTGTTGTTCAAGACCCAAACCAATATCTAGAGATCAGAAAATGACTTGAGTCTTTTTGACTATTATTTAATTATTTATTTTTCATATATTGTGTGGACATTTCAGTATTTATTGATATTTATTTTTTCTTTTTTTTTGTAGCCAACATTGAACCAAACCACCTTTTTTTAAACACAAATAATGTACTTTTGCTTTTCTAGATATCTAGTCCACTATGAGAAGTGTTAATTGTCAGACTTGACAGCTCTTTTTCGACTCTTTGATGCTTAAATGATAGCCGCCTACTCTTGTGTACTGGAGAATGAATGTGGGATGTAACTGGGAATTTCAAAATTTTGCCTCTTTTTATCTAAAACTTTACACAAAAATCCAAGAATTACACACACAAAATGCAAAATGCCTCACATCTCTTGCAAAATGAACCACTGCATTCAAAATATCACAAACATTTGCAAGTGTTTTATGAATTAATGTATGGTTCTTTGGTGTGTGGTTCTGGTGTTTGAGTGTCAGGTTTAAAGATATGTAAAGACAAGTATAGATTTTGTGTATATAAGCAGTTAACATAAACTGTAAATTACTGAACAGAACTAAGAGAGTGAGAGAGATACTGTATGGGTGCAGTTAGACTGCAATCTGTTCCTATTAGACAAATAAAGGAAAATCTCACTACACTAAGGCCTCTGTTTATTCACTGAATCAGAGGGATTTATGGTGATGGCTATTGGCTAGTGCCTTTGATTGACACTAATCTATTTGTAACAACTGTTGATAACAACAGTATCAAGAAGTTTTTCTTTACTACTTTCTGATTCAGCAGTAAAACGTGCTGTAGAGAGGAGAGGGCATTTTCAAGTGAGAAGGTTCAAGCCTGAATGGATTTTAAGAGAGTTACCAGTTGCTGAGTTGGATCATTCAGATGCCACCATTCTTTTGAATGGTGTTATGTAAGTACTAACCCATTGGTCCGTGGGGGTGCAAAACTTTTTGACTAATTTAATAATCCATCCATGCAGTGGACAATTGACCGGTAGAACAGAAATGTTCATAAATCCTCCCTTCAACAACAACCGTTCATACCTGATAACTGCCACCTGAAGTTGACATCACAGCCCCATTACAAAAAAGGACTTATTCTATTGGCATAGCAACATGATTGTTATGGTTACATAACTTGTCAGTGTGCCCAAGATGCTATGATGTTTGTCTTTGTCTCTCAGTTTTCTTCACAAGCATGTCAAGCCTCAAATCTGTTTTTCCACTATGTTTAGGCACTTAGTTGACTTCTTTTCCAATTAACAAGTTGGAATTACAATGTAATTAGCCACACCTACAAGATGTTGAATTGGAATTTGAATCAGAAAAGAGGAATGTACTGCAATTTAAATTCAAATATATTCAATCATAAAACACAGGGATTTATGCAACTTTTTTTAAATTAAATTATATCTAAAATGGTCTTATGTAATTAATTTCTATAGGTGTCATTTTGAAACACTGATTATTAAAATCATCCAGTTTATGTTTATATGCTTTATGTTTACTCCATTTTCATTATAGAAATTAAAAATTTAATTCTTAAAATTATTTTTACGAGTATCTATTAAATAAGAAAATGTAAATTTGTTTAAGAAACATTTCTGTAGGTGGAATTTAAAACATTAAACATTATAAATGTTTGATGTACATGTAAACTGAATGGTTTCATGGTGTTTGCGCTTTTAATTCTAGACATTTAAATTAGAATTCTGTATTCTGTTTACTTTAAAATGTAAATTATTTGAAATTTTAAAGAAGGCATTATCAATTAAATATAATTGCATGATATTTAAATTCCAATAATTCAATTTAAAATTAAAATCTAAATTCTTTGTTTAATTTTCTGCATTCAATTTTAAAATAAACAGAATTTAAAAGAACTGTTAATTTAATTATAAACGATGCACAACCATTCCCTGCAAATGTAATCTGGTCCTATGCACAAAACCAGTTTGGTAGGACATCTGTGATGGTCCAACCGTAGGGCTTGTCATTTAGTGTATCACATTTTTCTCATCTGTCTATCCACTTACAGTGACGTCACCCTGAGAGTCCGATTGATGTCACATTAAAATGACATTTGATTCCGAAGTACACTTTTGGGATATGGCTCTCAGTTTTCCACTTTTCTCTGTCTCCTGCTCATCTAAGTTGAGCCTGAAGCACTATCAGCTGGGTCTTGCTCCCCAGTTTATGACTTTATTGTTTAACTGTTTTAGTGGAATTTATGAGCATCATGCAACAAATGCTTGTTGAAAGCGAAGCATCAGGTGAATGATTAAGAAGTGAAGCCTTTTCATGTCAAATTGAGTTGTCTCAGCGGGAGAGTGATGATGGTGGAAGGGGAACCATGTGGAACTGCCCCCAACATTTAAAAATAAAGCAGCCACATTCAGTAGTATGGAACAAAAGAGACAAGCTTCCGCTGAACGTGAGGCTCTGTTACAGTGGTGTGACCCCAGCCCGTGTCCCACAACGGGAGGCGAGGGATAAAAGGCTGAGGAGACAAAGAGGCGACTGAAATACGGGTGGTGTGCTGCAGGCTACACCGCTTACTGAGAAGCCCCCGAAAACCTCAAGGGCCTCCAGTGACATGCATGAGAGTACAATAGAGAGGCCTGGGAAGGGGAGGCTCAGATTTGGGTAGAGTAAGCTGCATCTGGGCTCTATAGTCTATAGTCTGACTGTCTGGATCACTGACAAGCTTCTTGAGATCACATGAGTGGATAGTTTTGGCAATCATAAATGTAAGCTCATAAATATTATTCTTTTTTTTGTCAGGAAACTCTATCAGTGTCAAAACAATGCTAAAAGTATGAAAGCCCGTTTTTACTGTGGAATAAAAAAAAAGTGGCTTGTTCTAACAATTCTGACTTTTTTCTTGCAACTGTGAGTTATATTTTAGAATACTAATTATAAAATGATGAGATAGAAACTCATTCAGAGAAAAATGTAAATGGAAAAAGAATGAAGAATGTTTTTTTCTTTTTGAAACAAAAAATATCTTCTTAAACCCACAGTTAAGAGTTAACAATTCATAAATTGAATGGTCATGTTTTACAATCCTGTGTATAAAAAAATAATAGTAAGTATGAACTCTAAGAAATAAAAATAGAAATGTGAGTTTAAAAAGTTGCAATCACCTTATTTCATGACAGAGAGGTTTCATATATCTGAGCACCTGAAATAAAGTCACAAAAATGATGTGACCCCATCTTTTTGTTGTGACCATTAGTGATTGATGCCACTCACACTGTTTTCACACACACACACACACACACACTAAACAAAAAAACTAAAAACTAAAAGTGTACGTGTGTGTGTGTGTGGCGTCGCCGGGGGTGGGGGGGTGGCTTTAGGGTGTAAAATGAGCATGGCTTTCATTTATAGTGATGTATGTGACCACAGGGATTTTACATTGTTGTCTTCACTGCTTCTGTTTGTCAGATGATACAGACATCAATCTTCAATGTACATCTGACTCAAACACACATGCTACAATATATAAATCAAAGTCATGAATATCATCTGAGACTTTTCTCATCTGACACACTTTTCTCAATCTGAAACTGTTGTTTTTTTAGCCAAACAGTTACAAATTTACATTTAGCTGGGGGCACTGAAATACGGTAAGAAAAAATAATTCATAAAGAATTCAAAGTTGTTTATTTGGATCAAAAGAAAAATACTGTCTGTGTATATATATATATATATATATATATATATATATATATATATATATATATGTCTGAGACCCCCATATTAT
>JAUMHE010000201.1:139660-156685 GCA_032359235.1 Enteromius mattozi | reverse complement strand
TATATATATATGTATGAGAACCCCATAATTTAAGAAAATAAGCTTTTGAAAACCCCTGGCAAAAATAGTACATGAACAGTTAAGGTCTAGCATAAGGTCAGTTCATTTCCTGGACGAGGTAACCCAGTGCTCATCATAATACTGCTCAACACAGTAAAATAAGCAGTGTAAAAAATGCAGTGTTAAATGTTATTCATTCTCAAAGAGTTACATTTCAAGTGCTTGTTTCCAGACAGAAACCTCCTACCTAAGCATCACCTAATGATGCATTACCCCCGGTGTATACGAAACATTGGGCCCATTGTTCACATGTCATCAATGCGCTTTGAGTCTAAGCATAATTTTTTAAGACACAGCAAAAGTGTTTTAAAAACATTACTCTGTCACTCGGAAAAAAAACAGCAGAATAGCACGGCATATACATGGGAAACCTTTAATCATGACAGAATAGTGCTTGGACCAGGAAGACTGTTTCTCTCTGTGACTTAAGTTAAAATGTACAAATTGCATTCAAGTTGAATATTCCTCATAAAAAAGATGTTCTCTCAGTTAAATGGGTGAAGTATAATGGAACTGAATATCGTTCTGGTTTAATTATTTGTGTTGAAGTAGACATTGATTTGCCAGTGTTTTATTAAATCAAAGATGTTGTCAGAAATGAATTTGTGGTACTGGTTGCATCACCACTCAAAACTGCTTGCTTAGATGATCATCGATATGCCTACAGAATTGAACCAAGAGTCTGTGAATCCTTGAAAGTGTTCAATGTCACTGAACTAATTTATTACAAACCTTTTGATAGGCAAATGTCTTATGGGTCTGATAATTTCTTTTGGTTTGTTGTACCTTACTGCAGCCTTGTTAACACTTAGCTGTCAATATTTTTAAAATTGATCTTTTTATATTTTATCATTTTATGACAAGTCAAACTGTACGTTCTCATTTAAATCAACATTTAAATGTTTACATCTCCGTAAAGAAATTTTTTAATATTTGAAGGTAATTTTTTAATACATATTTTGCACCAAATAAAAACACTGAATAACACTTAACAGAGTAATCTAAATAAAAAATAACACCAGAGGTGTTAAGTGCCCCATAGAGTTAAACTTATAGTACAACAACAAGTGTAAATAAAAACTCAGTGTTGTTTTTAACACTTTATGGTGCTTTATGTACACTATATGAGTTCTACACTACAGTCAGTGTTATTTTTACTCTCGATCGAGTGTGCTCCAAGTGTTAAAATGAACTCTTTAAGTGTTATGTTGACACTGCTTATTTTACTGTGAATAAATGTAGTATTTTACATCTGAGAACGAAATGCAGTGCCACGTTGCTCCAGGGAAGCTGTTCCTGCTGTTAGTGTGCTGTTAAGTGCTGAATGAAAAGTGTCAGTCAAATGTCTCTTAAAAGTCAGGAAAACCTGCTCTTTGTGTCTCTTAACTGAAACTTTCTAAAGAATCTAAACTTTTCAAATTTACCAACATATCCATCTGCAACTGTAGATGAAGTTATGTAATTTCAGCACTGAAGTTGCATTAAGACAGAGAACATTTACAATATATTATATTGGATATTTTTAGTACAGTATATATATTATTTACAGTATATAAGTGTTTGGTTTTTATGGTGTTTACTCTTTAATTCTAGACATTTAAATTAGAGTTCTGCCTTTTGTTTACTTTAAATTATTTGAAGACATTCCCAATTAAATATAATCATTACCTATTAATCTGATTATTCAATTTAAAATTCAAATCTAAATTCTGCATTCCATTTTCTATATTGAATTTGAAGGTAAGTGGAATTTAAAAGAACTGTCAATTAAATATCAAATGATCCACAACCCTGTAATCCCTGAAAATGTAATCAGGTCCTTTTGCATGAAACCAGTTGTGCAGAACATCTGTGATTGTTCACAGGGCTTGTCATATAGTGTATCACATTTTTTCTCAACTCTGAAAAGGAAAAATAAGCTGTTGAAATCAGACATGAAATGCCTCTGGCAGAGACAAGGTATAGCACAAATGTCATAAGTTCATTTCCTGAAAGAGGTAACCCAGTGCTCATCATAATACTGCTCAATAAATGTAGTATTTTACATCTGAGAATGACATGCAGTTCCACGTTGCTCCAGGGAAGCTTTTCCTGCAGTTAGTGTGCTATTAGGTGCTGAATGAAAAGTGTCAGTCAAATGTCTCATAACTCATCAGGAAAAGCTCTCTTTGTGTCCCTCGTGTTTTGGTACTTGTACCTAAACATTCATTAAAAACACAATATTCACACTTGTTCATTTCAACTTTACATGTACAAAACTTTTTTATATTCTTGTGCATTTAAAAATAGTTGAAAACAAATCTTGGATGTTATTTGTCACTGAGAGTTCGCCTTAGCTCATTAATATCTGTTCTGTGTTGGTTACAGAATCCGGATTACAATTTTTTGTTTCTCAAGCTGTGAGAGATAAGAGTTTAATGATTTAATACATCCACCATCTGCTTTATTTAACTTTCACGCAGAGAGTAACTGCCACTTTGTGTAGTTTGAAGATGTTGCAAATATGAACTTGTTTTTCAGAGTAATAAGCCTGCAGACACTGCAACACCTTCTATAAACGTGTATTGAGGAGTGAATCTGCTCTACTCCACCCACTGCATGAGTCTCACTTCAGATGTGCATGGCGCATACAGAAATATGTCAGTAGTGCTACCATGGAAACCCATCTGAGGGGCATCGGTACCCCATTTAACACATGGGATTTCAGATCATTCAGATAATGGAATCCATCTAAATATTGCACTGTATTTAAGATACATACCACATTCGTGCTTCATATTGTGTAGCGTGCTTGACGCATCCCAACGCGCTGATTATCAGATAGCCTACTATTTGCTTTAGTGTAGGTTCAGAGTGTAGCTGAAATATATGTCGTGTTTATTTCTGCGACTGCACATTTCTGTCATCTTACTACCGGTATGCATGGTAAAAAAGAGTGAACTTGGGGGCTGTCTTTGCGCGCGGTGCGCCGCCCAACCGGAGATGCGCGAACGGACGCTGGCTCATTCGCTCTGGTGCAGACACCGGAGTCAGCGAGGAATGGGTTTGGACACCGGCGTTTCGATTAAATAAAAAAGACACTTAGAGAAACCAAACACCTGAGCGTTTTCCTTTCCCACTGGTTGTTATTTGCCAACGGCCGCTTGTCGCGCCATCAGTTATTTGAATTGCCACCTCACGCGGGATTGCAGCGCCCTGCTCTTCGTAAACATTCGTGAATGGAAAGCAGTTGCAGAAAAGACATACATCTTGTCAAACGTTTCTCGAATCCTCTGCAGTTTTGTGATTGATTAGCTGGATCCTCTTGCATCCTTTGAGGGAAGATGGAGACCTTCTTCGCAGAGGTGGGCTCATTCTCTAATGACAGAACGTGTCATTTCATATGTTGTGCTTTATGTGCAATGCAAAAACAATAGATTGTGCGCTATATGTGTAAAATAATTTCCCAATAGTCTTATGATGTAAAAACCGGTGGATAATTCTCATTGGCTGTTCCCCAGGATGTTGCATGTAATGCTGTGTCTTCATATAACGGTGCCATTCCGTTTACATACAGTCGGTTTACTGTTTATCATTTTCAAGTGTTTCATTAAAAGCAGCCAGTGCGTTATTTGACACGTTGACAGTAGTTTATGGTGATGTCGCGTGCATCGGTGTCTCGCGCACGCCTGGGCTGTGGCACGCATGAGGGGGGAAGGGGCTCGCGCATTGAAGCAGAGGCAGGGTCTCTGATATGATGTTTCTACAAGGGTGCTATGCAAGGTTTTACAAATGGTTTTATTATTTCTCATAAATGAGATTAAATGTCTCTGATTCCAAAACCAGCGCCTGACTGTGTTGTGAAGGCTGTCAGGACATAGCTGAGATGATTTCCAAATTCCATATTCAGAGCATTCACCTTGAGTCTGATAGGAGCATATATGCAAGGGCTCATAATGAACCTTTCATCCTGAATGCATTGGTGGTTTTGTTTACCTGATCTGTATTCTGCAGGACAGGCCTCACAGCAGGTTTTTCATCCATTTGATTCATTTTTATGTCGGCTTCTATCGCTTATCTCTTCATTTTATAATACAATTAGATGCCCAAATCCTATTTTATTGGATGATTAGGTCATTGTTCCTCTCTGTTAAGTGCACACACTCTGTGTACACAAAAACACCTGCATTTGATCTAATACTGAATTATGGCATCCTCATTAAGCCATTTATCCTCTTGAGCACATGCTATGTGTCTCAAATGGTTTTAATCAGTTAGCATTTAATCTGTGTCAGAGTGGACAGCACCAACACAAGGCTTAGTGAGTAAATGACATTAATTGATGATGCAGACACTATAGATATTGTATTTATTAAATAGAAGAGCAAGAAATTGCAAAAGTAGGCTATGTAATGGCCCAAAGCAACAGAACAGGAGAACCTGATCTTTGGATCCTACACAGGCGGCTATCTGGAAGGGATATTAATTTAATTTATGGGGCATTTACAGTGAAATTTGTCTCTGTGTGTGGGTTCTTATTGCTGGTCTTTCCAAGAGCTTCAGTTAACTAGGATGCTTGTGATACATCAGCTAGAATCAGTATGACTAGAGCTGGTTCTTGTCAGGTCAAAACTGGCTGCTAAGATGGGAGTTGTAGGTGGTGGGCAGGTGGTTCCAGTGCAGTTTTTAGTGTATCGGTTGCCTTAGTCAGTGTTAAGGTGTCAGAGGTCAAATTTTCCTCCAAAAGAGTTGTGTAATGCTTACCCTTTTAAATGGGGTGATACATGTAAGATGCAGTGGAGCACATGAGCCCCCATAAAAATATCAAGACTTGACCCTTTCACTAATATCTTTATCTCTGCCCAGCATCCTAATGTGTCATTGCCCAGCAGCATCTCAGGAGCCCCGGGGTGTTTCTTGAGATCCTGAAAGCTCAGTGACCCTTTAAAGAGCCACACACAAGCACAAACTGCTCTCGTTCCCATTTTGTTCTCCCTCATTCTTCCTGTCTCTCTTTTAGCACCCATTTCACTGCTGTCTGCTCTGTGGTGACAGTTCAGGTTATCATTTTGGTGACTCAACAGTCCACACCTCCAGGCCCCACAGCAACATGGGAATAGAGGCCTGTTGCTGGGTCACCCCATGGTCCTAGTGCTGAGTATTATATTTTAAAATCTCAAGCATGTGGGTTGGAATTAACTAGATTTCCGAAATAAGAGATGACTGACATTTTATAGAAAAACCAAAATGTTTATTAAGATTTGTTATGGCATGTGTCATTGTTTTAAAAATATTACAGAATCTTAGGCTAATTATATTGTGGACCCACTTACTTTTCTAGGCAGTTTTCTAATATAGGCCAGAGATTATATCTAAGTTTTAGTGCTGACCACATAATAACTGTTCAGATGAGAATTGGATGTGAAGGCCTACATCTTTACAGGAGGTTCTATTTTTATGCACCACTTTTTAAAATCTCAGTTCAAAAAACATATCCTAGACACTCTAATCTATTCGAACTCATACAGAAAATTTTAAGAATTAATAAAGCATATCTAATTGGAGCACTGTTTTATTTAAAAACACATTTTTTTAAATGGTCTGGGATGTAACGGCTAAAAGATTTTTCCCAATCTGGCATCCTGTGGTTACAATCAGCCAATTTTGCAAACCCAACCTTGACCTTGATGGCACTCATTCTTGACCGTGATGAAATGTAAACATTATGTGAGAGTAGCTGTAAATCCTAAAATTATAAATATTTCAGAGGGTATGCACACAACTCTCAATACTGAAAAGTGTGTGTGTGTGCGTGTGCGTGTGTGTGTCTGTGCTTTTTTTGAATTTACATTTTCATTCAATTTTAACTTATTTTTAATAGAACTCACTTTATGTTGATTTACACACACACACCTTTACCTCTAAGCCAGATGTGTGGAAACTGGAATCTAGACATTTGAAAAGAAAACAAAAAGATAGTAATTGAAAACATGTTGTCTCTTATTTATTTATTTATTTATTTTTATTGTTTTATTTGTTGATTTTTCAGGTCAGATTCTGACTTTAATATAATTCAGTTATGTGTGCACTTAATATAACTTAACTATTAATAATAGTTGCAGAAATGCATGCAGATGTAATTGTGCCACTATGGCATGTCCACAATCTAAATAAATGGCAACTGGAGAGTGCCAAGCAAAAATGTCTCTCACCAAACAGATCTGTTTAGAGATAGACTGGGGGGGTAATGACAGGAAGTCAGAGAAAAGAGTGCTGAAATATTGAAGAAAATAACCCATAAAAGAAGAATCTAACACAACTATCTCTGAACTTCTGAATGGAATGGATGTTGCCATACTCAATTAACATTTTCTTTAGAACTTTGGAATTCTAGTTTGAAAATCTAATACAGGAACTCGTGATATTGGTTTTTGTATTGGCCAGTATTGCGTTTTTCTCATATAGTTTTTAATAGCACTGCTAGTGGATTATTAATACAGTAGTATGTATTCTTGTTCATGTGACATTTTTGGTGAATAAAGATGTGAGAAATGTTAATATGATTTGCTGACAGGTGGCAGGAGCTTCAGCAGGTGTGCAGCTGTGTCACAGAGCGGAAACTATAGTTCATTTGATGTGTCAGTTGAGAAATTTGTATCATTCTTACATGCATCCCAGGTCAGAGAATTATTCATGATAACATCCTTTCCTCCTTGGTGACATGAATTGTGTGTCCTCTCACACTCTCTGGTTCTGCATGGCTCTGAGAAAATCAGCCACTGGAGATGTGTGACCTATATTTCCTCAGCAGCTTCATTTGAAGCGAGTGCCTTGATTCGTTCCAGTGTGAATCTCCCTCTTTTCCCTTTCTCTGTATATCAGTATCTCTTCTACATTGCTGCCTCACTCCTTTCTTTTGATTCATCCATTTCTGCAATGCACTAATTTCTCAGGTTGTTTGAAGTACTGGGCTTTAACATTGACTTTCGTCTTTAAATTATCTTTTTTATCACATGCTGTCGGCCTTTGGAAAAGATTGGTACCATCAGTTTCCATTTCCCTTTTCGTCATCATTCCTGCATTCAATTTGATTGTGTTCTGTGTTTACAAAAGAAGCTCTTAGAGATATTCTGCCTTTTTAATTTTTTTTCCCTTTTGCACTTGTTCGGTTGCTGTTGCATAGCCCAAAAGAGGTGTGATTGTTGTACTGTGTGTATCACAGTTACATTGTATGTGTGTGTGTGTGTGTGTTTACTGCCTCTTAACCTGGAGAGTTTTTCTTTCCATCAAGTGAATCAGCGTCGATCACACAGTGTCAGATTCTCATTATCAGGTTAGAAATTGCATGTCTTATGGATTCTTGTGAGGTTTTATTAGAACATCGACCTCTTAAACTTTAATAGCATAACAGGATAATGGTAGATTGTTGAAGTAGCATTGTTCTACAAAGTGCAGAACACTGGTTACTGACTGCTGAAACATTAAAAGTTGATGAAGTATTTTTTTCAGTGTATATCTGTGTAATAAGCAAGCTAATGTTTCCTGATCCACCCTGTCAGGATTTATTTTGCGATAATGATTGGCTGACTGCATATTATCCCTCCTTTGGTTCCAGTTCACCCACATAACCGTATTATAGGATCATGAGCAGGACATACAGTGACTATGGAGGCTTTCAAAATCAGGATGGAGACAAGAGACAGAGAAAGATTTAGCTGCATGTGTACATGCTTGTGTTTTCAGTTAGAGAGACCAGCAGAGAGAAGCACTGAGCAAAGTTGTCTCTCCTGACCCAGATCAGCCGCCTCCGTCTGCCTGTGAAGAGCAGATCTGACAGACTGCTCCAGGGAAAAGTGCAAATCTCTTTCTACCACAGCTGATGCACGTGTGCCCCTTCCTGTGTCTCCCCTTCCTGTTTTCCTCTCTCACTGTACATTCATGGCATCATTATACGGTCTAGTCATTTTTCCGGTCCCTTGTGTATAATTAGAATGGTCGCTCATGAAGTCTCACTTGTCTGAATTGATAGCTTTTTCCTTTATTCAAGTCATCGTCTTTGAGTCTGTCAGAATATGAAGTAAACCCCATGTGGAGAGAAACCAGGGTGCCTCAATCCCAGCATTAAATCTCAGCCTCTGATCATTGCAGGGTTTTTACTGAGGCACATTTTAGCACAGGGGGCTACTTCAGCTGTGGATAATAAGAGATACTCTCCATTTCATTTATGAAAATATAGTAGATTTAAAGTGTCTGACCGAAATTAAAGGGATAGTCCAGCCTAAAAATTTTAATTCTGTCATCGTTTGCTCATATATACAGTACATACAGCACATGTATAACGCACAAGCTTCTATAGGTGTATGTATAGATATACATTATATAGATATACTTTTTAATGTAAATAAAAGAGTTTATTTAATCTGTTTATTATATAAGGAAATCATATCTTTTCACAGGACTTAGATTAAACTTCTCATTTTCCTGTTTATCCCTGTAAAGCTGCTTTAAAACAATCTGTGTTGTATAAAGCACTATATAAATAAACCAAAGTTTAAAATGAAAAGAGGTGAGTCAATATTTTCGGGTGAACTGTCCCTTTAAGCATAATGAGCAACTCTCACACAACATCGTAAAGTATGTTTTGCATTTTTACTTGAAAACTAGCTTTACAGACAAACAAACAATCAAAAAAATATTTATTTAGGATGATGATTATAGAAAATTACTGAAAAAGTAGCCACCAGATATGCAGAGAAATAGGAATGGGCTCAGAGTTCATTTTAGTGGACTTTGAGAGTACAAGATCAGCTGATGTAGCTAAATGGTACTGAGTTGAGTCATGAATGCTTTTTACCTTCATTTTAACCCATAGTTAATGGGTATTATTAAGGAAAAATGTATTGGTTTCAAATTGGTTTCAGTTTTTGAAATCCTACAGGTCAGTGATTTATGCATTTATTTAACATCTGAAGTATGAGTCTCCTTGGTAGTATTGGAACAGCACACTGTATGTGTGTGTGTGTCTGTGTGTGTGTCTGTGTGTGACGTATGCAGTCCTCACCTGAGACTCATCGCCATCTGTTAATACCAAGACCAGACTGGAAAAATGCAAAAACAGGAAAAGGTAGATAAGGAAGTTAAAAATTTGATGACATTATCAGTGTATTATTCATAAATGAAACTCATATAAGTGGCAATGTCTTATGTATAGTCTGCTACTTTGGAATTTATTTTCTGTGGTTAACATCTAGTTATCTGAGCACAACTTTTGAAGCATGCGCACAAATAGCTGCTCTCAAACGATATGTGAGTATTAGACTAAAAGTTCTCTTTGATGTCTTTGATTGCTCTTATACTGTCAAATACACACAAGTTAATGTTAAAAACACACACAAGTTGCAAAAAACAGTTATGTCCATGAAGGTAAACACCTGAGGAAGAAATTGCTTTTTTATTTTAGATCTGTTTATTAAGTGACAGCAGCATATTATATAGTAATAGATAATATGACCCAAACAATTAAATAAAAACAGAAAATCACTCACTGTTCCTGAATGAATAATTTCTGTAGCTTTAATAAGAAGTGATTTCTTACTTGAATGCTGCTTTTAAATGCTCTAGCATGAGGATAAACATGGCGGATTGTGTGTGGCTCACTCAAGGCGGACTCTCTGCTAATACAGCAGTGTCTGTCAAAAGTTGTGGGCGGGGCTTGCGAAATGTGATGTCACAATTTACAGATTCAGCAAACGCCTTGTTGCTTATGATTTATGGGAATTCAAAAAAGAGGTGAGTGCATTTTTTTTTTATCATTGTAGGGTGGTTGTGTACATACTGCCAATGCACATTTATGTTAAAGCATGTAAAAATTAATTTTGCATAATATGGGACCTTTAAAAAGTCATACCCCCCCCAACATTTTGAACTGTAGTGAAAGTGCAATGAATGGCACTGTCTGTATGTTTATGATGATGAGCTGAGAAGGGTGAGAGGACAGCCTCAGAATATATGCAGAGCAATGTGCGTGTTCATGTGAGAGAAAGAGAGATGTCCTTAAAAATGAGATGACGTGGCTTACGCCGTCAATAGACACGCAGACATGCTAAAAATACACACCCATGCTGCATTTGACCTTTCCATGCAACTTGTATTGTATTTTTTGATCCTCTGCAAAGGCATTCAAAAATCAGTCCAGTTTTAGTCTTCATCCATCTGTGTATTAAATCAGTACAATTTCCCAATGCAGTATTTCAACTTTAATATATAAACATTAATATATAACCTACTGCCCTGTCCACAGCACCTGCTGCCACAACCCTGACTTTTTTGTTGCCATGGCAGCCGTGTGCTTGTGCTAAACCCTTTGATGGAGAGGTGGCAGCTCGGTGGGATTACTGTAACGCAGCGGGTTATTATAGTGATTATAGTGCCCTTATAACTCTCACAAAGGCTAGGGTCATCCGTCTGAATCTTCCAAGGGAAATCTACTTGGAAATCGCTCGTGTTATGTCTGTGAAACTGGACAAATTGCACAATTCTGCATGTAGCCCTTGGTAGATTACCAGCTTGTGTTTTCTCTTTCTCACTGGCTGTATAGACCTATAATTATCAGAACGCAAACAGCTAGGCCCGCGATGTAATTAACTCCCTTTGTCATTAAAACTGCAGCTTTGGCTTTCCTGATTTAGCATCGCTCGTTTCCCCCTGTGATTTCACCCTGCTGTGATTAGAGCCAAAATGGATGACTTCACGAGTGTAGCATGTTAACCCAGCATTGTTTTGGGTCAGTGCTACACTTGAATCTCATAATGTCCTCAAAATCAAAAGTATACTTTAAAACATATATAAAGAAGTTCATATATATAAAATGTAACGTAGAAAATCACCATAATAAAATCTGTACATATTATACATAATAAAATGTACATTATATATTGTTGCTATATATTTCAACAGTGTATTTTATTTATATACGAATATGCAACTTTATCAAAACAGCAAAGAACAAACAATCTGTATGTGAATGTGGTTTTGTAACACACTTTTTAAATGTATGTCTATCTTTATGTCCAAAAATTTATACATAAACATACATATTTGTAGACCAGATATATAGGCTATGCTAAAATATGAAAATGTTCCAGTTTCTTAGTTTTTAGTTCATATGCCATATTTCATAGATGGAAAAAGAGCCATTAGCAGAGAATGTTTCCTTTTATTTCTCCAAAGAAATAGCCTTGTGGGTTTAGAACAACTTGATGATGAATAAATGATGACAGAATGCACATTTTTGGTGGAACTATTACTTCAAGCAAATATCTTATAATATCTTATAATATTCTGTTTTAATTTGGGGCCACTCTACCATACCAGACATAATTATTCATGCAAAAGAAGTGGGATCTGGTTTCTTAAAAATACTTAAACCTAAGAGGTCAAGAAGCAATCAAGTATGTAATCAATTCTCCAGATCAACCTAATAATGACCTAGTGATGCATTTGCTTGTTTGCATACAGTAGATCGATTGTTCGGTATTGGAAGAGAGAACAATGCCGCACTGCCAAGACTTGCAGAAATGCTGCATACACTAACATCTGCTCTCTTCTGTATTTGTAGTCCATAAACACTCATTCCCACCCTGTCCAGCACAGAAAACATATATCTTTGGTTGATGGACAATTAACTCCTCTACTGCCACGGTGAACTGCTTGACCGTTTAGATCTCCGTCTCGCTCCTTTTTCCAGATGCATAAATCTGTCAGCGGGTTGTTAAAAAAGACATGCAGGCATGACAAAGAGGGGGTCTCCAGACAGGTGTCTCATTTCTTAGCCTTCCTTATTTCTGCTTATAAATCAAATTGGGCCAGAGGGGTGTGAGACAAAGTGAAGGACAGAGTGGGAGGGAGGAAAGGAGAAGATGAAAAAAGTGTGAAGATTGGGACTATAAAACAGCTCAGGACCCATATCAGCCCATAGTGTATAATCCTGCATTGTATCACATATATGTGTTTAATATCTGCAATTTATTTGCTTATCTGAAAACATTTTGGCCAACTCTACAGCCAAATGTATTATTTTTTCTAAAATTATATGTTTGGTTCGAGCCTTAAGTTTTGTTTTAACATGAATTTTCCCAAAGACAAAAACATTTATTAAAACAAAAAACATTAAAAACAAAGTAAAAAGATTATTGTTATTGATCTTGTTCCAGCTGAGAATAAAATGCCCCATAAAACCAGTGTGTGTGTCTTTAGGGAGTGTCGGTACATGGGCCATAAATTAAAGGAGGAGTGGAGAGGCGTAGAAATGTGTAGCAAAGTCTAGCCTCCTCGTTGTCTCTATTTTCTTCAATGTGGTGGGAATCTCTCAGGCACAGCTTTTAGTCTAACAGCTTCATCTATCATTAATTTCTCTCACTCTTTCTCTCTGTCCCCTCTCTCCTTGTGTTATGTATATTTGATAGCTTCACAGGAAGTGCAGTGTAATGGCATTTTCACAGTTGTGTGTGAACATACATGAGGTTTGGAGACAAAAGTGAGATAAAGGAGAGAAAAAAGAAGGGGAAAGGAAGTGGAGAAGTGAGAAAGAGGCAAATGTATAGCTAATTGTCTAATTGGGATAGTTCACCCAAAAATGACACAGATTTTTAATTCAAACCATTGCAGTTTGTCAGTCAATAATGCAAGTCAATAAAAACATAATCTTTGAGAGAGAGAGAAAAAAAAACATGCACAGACAAATCCAAATTAAACCCTTGCTTGTGACGATACAAGAAACTGAACAAATAATTTTTTACCTGTGATACACCATAGTGTCTGACTCATTCTTAACATCCGGTGCTTGATGCGTCAACTTGCTCTGCCACATAGATATATATTCATAGATGTATATGCAGATCGTTATGTATAGCGGCCCACAGAAACAGCCGTTAATGAGGAATTTATGTATAAATCTATGTGCCAGAGTGTGACACGTCATTTGGATTTGTCTGTGCATGTTTTGTTTTGTTTTTACTCTTAAAGATTGTGTGCCCATTGATTTGCATTATATGACTGACAGACTGCAATGGTTTGAGTTAAAAAATCTTTGTGTTCTACTGAAGAAACAAAGTCAGCTACATCTTGGATGCCCTGGGGGTAAGCAGATAATCATCAAATTTTAATTTTAACTTTCAGATTATGTATAAATCTCAATTTAAATAAAAATGATCTGCTTTTGTGGTACAGGGTCACATTTGTGTCTTCAGGACAGTGTGCCAACAATAAGGACAGAAGCTGCTTTTCAGATCACCTGAGCAGCTAAAATTCTCCCTACAGGGCAGAAAGATGGGCAGAGTGTTGGCTGAAATGGAGCAGAAATATATGAATATGGTTGTGTTGCAGTAACCGAGACTCCAGTGATGAACACTGAAATGTCAGCATGTTTAGGGCTGTAGAAGTGGGTGATGGGATGCAGCATTTTCCCTGGGCAAGTGGGTTTGTTCACCATTTACAGTCAATATTCTGCTTCTTTCTTTTGCCATTTCTCTCTCCATGTCTCCTTGTCCAGCTGTATCATGCTTGATTCATAATACCCACACATATGCTTCTATTCTGCATTTTAAACACGTTGCCAAGTATGCCACTTCCCTAATGCTTTATTAATCCTCAAAGAATCATTCAGGCACAGTTCCACACATCATATGCTTCTCATTGTCAATGTTATTGTCTGCTGGAATTGGTAAATCCCTCACTGGTGGGTGATGAAAGGTTGAGAGGCTGTCTGGTGATTAATAACACTGGCCATTAGATGAAGGTTAATAATGGCAAGTATCTGTGCAGGGAGGTTTTGAAAATTTGTGGTTTTCAAGGTTGTGCAGATGTTCCATAAAACTGCAATCGAACAAGCTCAGATTTGCTGTGCTTGTTAGTAGGGCTAAACAATTTGGGCAATTTATTTATCAGTATGACTATAAAATAATTTTTTTTATTTTTATATAAATTATAAATGAATAAATATAAATATTAAAAAATGAAATAAAAACAACATTTCACTGTAAAATAAAAATGTAGAGTATTAAAGAAAAATAATATAAAAATAATATTTTACATTTTTCTATCCTCCTATTGTCAGCTTCTTAAAAGGCTAGTTCACCCAAAAATTAACATTCTGTCATTAATAACTCACTCTCATGTCATTTTCAACCCATAAGACCTCAGTTCATTTTCAAAACACAAATTAAGATATTTTTGATGAATTCTCTGACCCTCCCATTTAGAAAGCAATGTAATTAGCTCAATCAAAGTACAGAAACATAGCAAGGAGATCTGTAAAATAATCAATGTGACATCAGGGGTTCAATAGTAATTTTACAAAGCTACAAGATTACTTTTTGTATGCAAAGAAAACAGAAATAATAAATTTATTCAACAATTTGTCAATCTAGCACCACTTTGGAGGGTTTCCACTTAACATAAACAGAGTATGTGTCTGTGTCTGTATTAATCGGATATGTTGTTTATATTTTGATTTCAATGAAAAAATACATTGATGAACAGAGGTCTAATAGGTTTAAAATGACACGAAGGTGAGTAATTAATGACATGTTTGGGTGAATTATCCATTTAAAGATGCTGGTCCCTCAGGGACCCTTGCATACCCACACTAAGAGCATGTTCTTCTTATTCCCTCACATATGTATGTGGTTGGATGTTTCCTTGATGTTTTCCAGTGTATGTGGTGGTTTTCTACTGACAGCTGTGCAAGAGCAACAGCAGAGTTATGTGTTGATGAAGATGTTGAATTCTTTCATCTCTGTTGTGTTCATGCATGATTACACAAACTCCTGCTCTCCATAGGGCCTGAGCTCTCATTAATGATTCGTTTGCTCAGATCAGGACACAAACTAACAGCCTCTGCATCTGTGCTAATTACTGTAGCAGCTCCTGATCCTCTTAGAGATGCTATCTGCGGCTGTGTAAAGCCAGGAGTTTCTGATAAGAACATGAAGAACGCTTGAGAGAAAGACAAGTCATCAAGAAGTCATTTTAAATTTCTGAACTTTCAATGCACACAACACACACAGTGACAAAAAGATGCACGATTAATCGAAATAAAACGGAAATCAAAATATGGCTGAGTGTATTTTTAAATAGCAAAGACTGTGATTTAATTAAATAAATACATGCAATTAGTTGACTCAATTCCAGTGAGTCTCAGTATATAATATATAATTCTTAAATACTTATTTGTAATAATATTAATAATTATTATAGTTTTAGTAATATTGTTATATAATCACAATTTTGTATCATAAAAATCTAATTGTAAAAATAAATTCTGGATAGACTGTGGAGGGTTTTGTTTGGTGTACACTGAATGATTTTTCTCCCAAAAGAGGAGGGAAATCTTTTTAATGTCTTCTAATGTAAATGAAATGTGTAAGTGTGTGTAGCTCAGCTGTCTGTTGTAAATGTTTTTCTGCTTGGCTTGGTTCCTTTACCCAGGGGCAGAGCAGCCTGTCTTTTGTCTTCACCACTGTAGCTCCTCTGACTGAAGGTGGGACGGCCCGTCATGGTAAACCATCTGTTGACAAAGAACTGCTTCTATCTGTTTATCAGTCTGCCTGTCTGTTTGCCTATTTATTTCCAGAGATGCATGTGTCGAAGAGGAGGTCATCCGCTTCAAAATCAGTATGGCTAATGTCCATGTCTGGGAAACTTACACTCATTGTGTAGTTTGAGATTTGGGGTGGATTCACACGTTATTCACTGTTTGTTTGTGGGCAGGAGTGAGTTTATTTTTGTGTAATGAGTCAAAATATCAGTTACATGTTTTTTTTGTCTAGCAGTGGATTTTAAATACTTATTTTAATTACAGTATAGAATAATATTTGTGAATTCTGCCAGGTTACCATTGTGACAGTTATACTCATGTATGAGTATTAGAGAGTTCGGTCACAAAATTCTACTGGAAATGTTAATGGATGTTTCTTCTAGGCCATTTAATGCTTTGAAAGTAATGTGTGATTCCTTTTTTTTTTTTTGTTGAAGCTGGTGATTGTGTATTGGGTTTCCTCTTTGAAGCGGAGGGCTTATCGATCTGTTTCCCAATTGTTAGTAGTTAACTTCATACAGCTGGCGATAATTCAGTCTGGAATAGCACTTTAGTGTGGAGAAGAGCAGGAGGACAAAGCCAAAATGACATCATTGCTCACTGTGTTATCGCATTTACAAATTATAATGTGTGGAAATTTAGTAAAGCACAAACCTCCCATGATAAAATGTGCTAAGTCTGAAAACCTTTCATACTTCATTTGTATTTTCATTTGTTGTTGGATCATTCTATTAAACATGTGCCTTGTCCAGTGGTGGTGAGATCATCTCTGAATTTTTGTAAGGTTTTGAACATTTCTTTTATAGTTGTGTATGTGTTTTAAGTAAGGGATAATGTACAGCCAGCTTATCGGCAGCCCGACGCTAAGCAAATAAATTGCTTTGCGTAATTTTAACTTAATTAAAAATTATATCAGAATATAATAATAATACCACTTAAAGAAATTGGTGTAGAATTTAATGCTATCTTATGACAATTTCTTACATATTTTATGAGGTGGCTTATTGGTAAGAATTTGTACAACTTCATACAAATTTGTAATAAAAATTAATAATTATAATTTGTAATAAAATTATAAAAAAAAAATTAAAGGTAAGTGATTGATCATTCATTTTAGCTACATTTGAAAATTAGTCAAATTTGTTTCTTTAAATGTAGACTTTGTCATATTATGACAGATTTTTTATTTTTAGATTAGATTAGCTTCAACTTTATTGTCATTACACATATACAAATACAAGACAACGAAATGCAGTTTAGGTCTAACCAGGAGTGCAATAAGCAGCAAGTGCAGGATATAGGTATAAGTTAGAGGATATGTACAAGAAGAAACTGGATAATATTTACAGATGGATGTACAGTAATATGAACATAATATACAGTTTGTATTA
>JAUMHE010000201.1:111502-139560 GCA_032359235.1 Enteromius mattozi | reverse complement strand
AGCAACAGAGCAGCTCCCATACCACACTGTGACACAGCTGGTTAGGATGCTCTCTATTGTGCAGCGATAGAAGTTCACCAAGATGGTTGAGGACAGCTGGTTCTTCTTTAGTGTTCTTAAGAAGAAGAGGTGCTGGTGAGACTTCTTGACCAGGCTGGAGGAGTTGGTTTTCCAGGACAGGTCCTCCGAGATGTTTATATAAATCTTTTTGATTTTTTTAAATTATTTATTTTAACAGGATTGATATCGGAATCCTATGATCCTGTAAGAATGACCCAGCTGTTTTTTGGGGGAAGACTGCTTGTTTCTTTTTATAATTTTTCCTTTATACATTCTGCTTTATAATGTGCTCTGAGGGTATCAGTTTGGCCTTTACTTCACTGCTTTGGAATAATACAATGCCCAAAAAACACTTTGTAGGCTTCAATCAGACTTTTGTGCACAAAGACATGTCTAAGCCTTGTGTGTGGGCATCTGTGAGTCTTTAGAAATGAAAAGCCACCCACAGATCATCCTGAAAGTCATACATTTCAACAGTGAATGACTACATGAAGATTTTGTGATTTATTGGTGTGTTTTATTGTTCTGTGGCTCTTACAAGCAACTGGGACATATAATCTGGGATTGTGCTGGTTTGTGTCTGACTGCTTTTGTGTGTGTTTTGCAGGGTTCTCGAGTGTGGGTGAATCATAAAGATCAGCTGGTCCCGTCTACAGTGAACTCCTGTGCAGATGGAACCCTGGTGCTCACCACCGACTACGGGGAGGTAAGACTCAGCAGTCTGTCATAAACACACACACATGCAAACACACAGATGTTGCCCTTTATGGCTGAATGGGTGTTGTGTGAGTCAGAGATTACACTGGGTTGGAATTGTGCTCTGAATGTCATCATAACAGGGCCGAGGAGCTGTGTGTGTGTGTGCATATTTATGTTTGTGTGTATGTCTGCCATCTGCACGTATGAGGCTAAATCAATGCATTCACCCTGCATAAATGGCCATGTGAAATAGACTATATCATATAACTGACCATAATGCACTACTCTATTCTACATGAGCTTTTGGCTATGTTCTAGTGCAATGTGATATATGTAGATAAATATTCACAGAATAATCACATGATCGAACGAGTGGCAGAGTAGAAGAGATAGAACATTCTTCTTTTAGTGCAGAGATGTCCACTAATATTTGCTGTCATGGTAACAGGTTGTCCTTTAAAAGGTGATGCAGCTGGAGAAAATTTTACTAGGTTACTTACAACCTTCTGGTACAAATGGACAGGAAACAATACTGTATCATATAGAGGCTGCAAGGTGGTCCAGTTAAAGCTTTAATTTGGATTGAACACTAAATAAAGACATCTTAGGTTCTGTGCATAGTTTATAACAGTTTTAATATGTGCCTTATTTTGTCAAACTGCCATGACTTGCATCGTGGACTGAAAGCAGTAGCCATTTTTCTCAGATGGTCTCATTTCAGCACTATCTTAGTTTGTTGAATAAATACATCATAATTAATGCGAATCACTCTCAAACATCCAACAGTCACTTGTTTGATAGCTGTTTTGCCATTCACATGGCTATGAGCAGATGATGTATGATGTGGAAGCCTTATTATATTTCCTTCATAAACGTCTTTCGTTTGTTCTCTGTATGTGGCACTATTCCAAAATCTCAAAATGAAAAATAAAGATTATATTATCTCGTGTAAAATACACCTCAGAGAGATTTAACTGGATTCTACAGTAAATACTTTTGCCAGTGTTATGGAGTCTGTGCACCAAACTGTGTCTATCACATTTCTGTACAGTCCAATGAGCAGAACTGCCTCTGTTTTGAGGTTTAATTGTAATCAAATGGTTGTATTAGCAGTTAAACTCCCACACAAGCACTCTCAGTGCTGGTAGAGGTAAGTAGTTTGTGATAGCTGTGGGTGTTGGAGCTGGCAGAGCTGTGATGTCAGGCTAATAATAACAGCTGTGCTGGCCTGGATTCTACTCAGAAAGGGAGACTGCACAGCAGGGAAGGGTTATCTGTATGTACAGATGTATACAGGAGGCTTGTTTGCATTTGTGTTTTTGTCTACAAACATTTGTTTTTTGTGGTGCATATATGTTCAGTCATGTGCATGCTTGGTAGGGGTGGGCAATATGGCAGGAATATCCATCATAGCTTTTTTCAGGCAAGATCACAGTCCACAATTTCCTCACCATTCTTTTTCATGTTGGTTTTTAGGAGCCCAATCTCATGGCAGTTCGTACATATTTTACAAGGTGGCTAATTCGTACAAATTCATATGACATCACTCGTACAAATTCATATAATTTTTGCTAAATCGTACGCATTTGTCACGTATTCTGTTTAGATTTGGTTTCATTTTGTATCTTCCTCGTTTTCCTTATTTGGTCATGTTCCTTGTCTTGTTTAGTTTGATTAGTTAACTCGTCTCCACCTGTGTCTGCTCACCTGTCTTCAGTTCATTGTGTGTGTATTTATAGTCTGGTCTGCCCCATTCAGTTTGTCGTATCAATGTCGTATTAATGTTGTACTAATGCTTTTTGTGAGTTGATGTATTAAAAAGAAGCCTTTGTTTAGGCCTTGACTGTCATTTCTACAACCACAACGCATGACAGTATTTTACGAGTTGCCAGTTCGTATGAATTTGTATGTATGACCTACACCTAACCCCGCCCCTAAACCTACCCGTCACTGGGGTTTAGATAAAATGCTTGGTTTAAAAAAAAAGGATGAAAGACCACTGGGTTGATATGACCAGTGGTGGACTCTGCTGAAGTCCTACATCTGTCATCTAGAATGTCTCTTAAATGTGACAATCATTAAATGTGAAGGTCTTTCTGATGGAGATGGAGATGCACATGCGAACAGACATTATGGAGAGAGTCAGTTGACTAACAGTCAAACTTAGTGATTTATGATTATCATTTTTTAATGATTCCCAGTGTCTTTGTAAATCAATAAGGGGGATGCAGCGAGAAATACTATTTAAGTTTAGTGAGGTTTAAATTGACATGTCACTTTTGGCAATGCAACAGATTTTAACAAAATACTCGATTAATTTCAAATCGACAGTGATGTCCAATCCCATGAATATCAACCTATTTGATATTTTAACATGAACTTTACCAATTGTGGGGCAGAACGTCTGTTTGACCAACAATGAAAAATGGAGAGAGTGTTGTAAAAAACGGTATTTTACAGTATGTTGGTGGTGCAAATATAACAAATTACAAATTTCAGCTTTAAGGAGAAAATAACTTTTTAAATGAAATTCAGTATATGGTCCAATGTCTTTCATTACATGGGCATAAACAATAGGAACATACTTCTAAATATCTTCTTTTGTGTTTTACAGAAATGAAAATTAAAATGACATTTAAAAATAAAAATGACACCAATTATTTAAAATGGGCATGTGAATGAACAGAATGCCTAAAATGATCCAGACTTACAGTTCTACAGCTGAATCCAAGGCAGGTTCCAAAAAAACATGAAAAATCTCCTTTAGCTTTTATCTAAGTCTATGTTTCCCCAATATTTCCTGTATGCTGGTAACCTTGATGTTTCTTGCCCTGAACACCAGAGAGCTTGTGCTGACATGAGAATATTCAGTAGCATTCTCTGCAGTAGTTCAAACCCTCCTCCATAAATCAATACACATATCCAGCCTTCTGCAATGTCTCAGGCAGCCTTTCCAGGAAACTCCAGCAGCCTCCATATTGTCTTCCTGGAAGTCTTCTAAACCCATTGTTTTGGCCCTATAAGGTCTTGGTCCAAAAGGGTAGAAAAATAGTTTGCATGTGTGGAGTATGTGTTTTGAAATGGCAAGCCTGCTGGAGAATGCTGAATTTTTTATGTGGATTTTAAGGCATGGTGTAGTACAGTTCTGGATGCAAACTGACATCTCTCTCTCTTTTCCTCTGTTTATTTCTCTCTCTCACTCTCGTTTCTGATTTGGTTAATAATTTAGTTAAGTATAGGAGTGACCCCATTCCTGCTGTGGTTCTGTGACCGAGTTACTAGGACAGTATATGTGCTATGTGCTTTGTACATGTGAACTGAAACATTTTAAATTTATTTAAGAAAACACAACTAAAATATGCAAAAATGTAATGATATGCAACCTGCTAGGTTTTTGCATAAAAATGAACATATTAAAAAACTCTTCATAATTCAAAACATAAATTCAAAAATTTGCTGAAAATGTACTCACCTTCAGACAATCAGGCCATGTAGATTTTGTTTCTTCATTGGAGCAGATTTGGAGAAATTTTGCATTACATCACATCCAAACAGCTGATAAAAACATCCCAAGAACCCAAAAGTAATTCACATAAAGTCAGAATTGTGAGATATAAAGTCGCATATGAGTCACAAAGACTGATATGTTCTCAGAATCTCACAATTCTGACTTTATATCTCATAATTCTGACTTTATAATTCGCAATTCTGACTTTATAACTCGCAATTGTGATATTATAGCTCCCAATTCTGACTTTATGTGTTAAAAACATCTTAATGATGAATTTGTTTAATACAAACATGTAACTTTTCACTTCACAAGATGCTAGTTGATGGACAGAGTTACCTGGAGTTGAGGATGGATAGAATTGTTTGGATTACCTGTGGATTTTATAGTATTTTTAGCAGCTGTTTGGACTCTCATTCTGATGGCACCCATTCACTGTAGAGGATCCATTGGTGAGCAAGTCATATTAATGCTAAATTTACCACATTTTTTCTGATGAAGAAATAAACCCATTTACATTGTTAATAATGTATTTTCAGCAAACTGAAATTTTTGGGCGAACTATCCCTTTAAGAGAATAGTGAAAAAGTGTTATCATAACCTTCTCATGACTTTAAAATGTTTTTGTAATGTAGTAATGCTAGCAGGGTTCTTCTGACTTTGCACAGGGCTATATAGTGTTGGTAGAGTTTGATTCATCATAGAAGGCTGCATTGTCAGCCTTGTCCTTTCAGGTTGAATTTGAGGATGTGAAAAAGGTCACTTATAATGTTGGTAGTCATTAGCCTTGTCCTTTAAGGTTGAACAAGAAGTGTACTTGTTTGCATATTTTGTCAGTATATCAGTAATTCTGGTGTGTTTTCCCATATTTCTCAGTATTAACTGTATGTGGGTTCTTTTTTTGGCTGGTGTGTATTTGTGTGTGTGCCCTCCGGAGCATTGGTCAGTGAGTATCTCTTTACTATTCACACTGAGGTGAGTCTTCTGCTTCAGTGCTTTAGTGCCCGTGTGTGTGTGTGTGTATGTGTGCAAGTTCACCTAAAGCGTTCACAGGTTTGTTATAGGATTTAAGAACTGAGGCACAAAAATAGACTGTGACCTAAATTTGAGAAGTTAACTATAAGAGTTCACATGCAACTCTGAGCTACAGCGCTCTAAGGCATCTTACCCACCCCCTCTTGAGATGGCCTTTCTCTGTGTCGTCATGAGTGCTTTTTCTAGTTCATTTTACATTAAGAAACATCAGCAGATGCTGAATGTAAGCTCAGTGGATTAGGTAAAATGAAAAAGACCCAATGAAATAAATTGTATTATTATATTTCAAATAATTTTATAGAATTTATTACATTAAATGACATAAATTCACAATACCGTTCAAAAGTTTGTTTGATTTTTCTTTCAAAATATTTATATTCAGAAAGCATGAAATAAATTGATCACATGCAACAATAAAGATATTTATAATGTTAGAAAGATTTATTTACAAAAAATACTGTTATTTATCATCACCCATTCTCACTGTTTCCACAAAAAAATGAAGCAGCACAATCGATTTTAATGTTGATAACATAACAATAAGAAATGTTTCTTTTTCTGAAAGATCGTGTGACACTTAAGACTGAAGTAATGATGCTGAAAATTCAACTTTGCCATCACAAATTATATTTTAAAATAAATGAAAGTAGAAACATTTGTAATAATATTTCACAATGTTACCGTTTTTACTGTATTTTGTTTAAATATATAATTGTATATGCATTAGAAGCTTTTGAACAATTATTTGCAGTGAAAAGACATTTAAATAATTCAGCCACAATACATTATATACAAATAAAATCATTGAAAATACCTTTTAAAAAAAATCCATATATTGTTTTCATTATTTCCATATCACTGAACACAGGTCTATCACTGACCTGGTCTCCAGCAATCTAAATTGTCATCAGTCCGTCTGTGGTGAACTTAGGGGTCATTCACACATGTCTGTATGCACGGGCAGACAGATTTCTTTAACAATTAAGTTACATCTCACAGTTTTTCAGTGTCTCGTTTAATGTGGGCCTTGTTTTAATGTAAATTTAAACATGCATCTCAGGACCCCCACATTCTGTTACGCTTCTGTTTCTCTATAGGTGTAAATGTAGGTCACTGGCGCTTATGGTCTCTCTCTCTCCCATGCTCTTTTTCAGCTTTCGTCTGAATCATGCAAAGCAGCTTCAAACATCAAACAGATTTGCAGGAATATCCATGCACTGAGGGGAGAGAGAGATGGAGCGGCTGTGTGCTTGTGTGCGTGTGTGAGTGGGTGGGTGGAGAAAATGGAGCATGAAGACCTCCTTATCTCTTCTTGTCAGCATCTAAACTTACAATCATCACGGACTCACAACCAAACACACACAAACACACACACATTTACATAGCAATGGGAGCATAACATACATATTGTTTTTACAGACTATCCCTAACCTAACCTAACCCTAACTGAAAACTTTGTGCTTTTTCTTTCAATATATACTTGAGGATGACCTGAAAAGAAGGTTTTAGGAGATTTTGTCATGTTTAATTTGCTTCTGGGTTCAATTTTGTCCCCAAAAGAAGTCAGTTCACACACATACAACAGATCTCAGATGTGTCCAATCTACATCAGATACTGCCCAGGTAACAAAAATGTTTTGTTAACATTCTCGTTAAGTTATAAACATGTTTTTTCCTGAATGTTGTCTGAACATTCAAAATGTTCAGTTTTATGTTTTAGAAATGCGTTTCTTGGTTTTGCAAACTTGAAACATTCCTTTTTATCATTTTGCACACATTATCTGAACGTTACTTTTGAATGGTCTCTGAACAATCTAAAACAAGTAGTAACATTTATAAAATGGTAAATGTCCAACTATAATGTTTCAGGGAGTAAAAGTTCCTTAAACATTGTGGAAAGAATATTTTTGCGCTAAAGTTTTGAGAACATTATTTAAAACCAAATTATAAAAGCCAGAATGACAAAATTCTGAGCATGTTCCCTGTTAGCTGTGTATAGTCATGTATGATAATACTGTAAAGCTCCAAAAAAGTATAGCATAAAAGTATTCTGAAAGTACTGAGTATAGTAGACTTTTGCTGTATATGTCAGTTATTCTGTGCTTTGACTGAATGTTAGAAGTGTCCCTCAAATGTTATTTAAATAAGCATCATAATCTCAGACAGACACAAAGGTATAAATACTAGCAAATTCTCTAAAGCATACACAAGTGAGAGATTTGGCAGTATATTATGCGGCCTCTTTTCAAAACACACAGACAAATACACTGAAATTCTATGTTATCTCATTCAAGATCAGGTTTGTTTCTTTATATTTCTAAATAAGGTTTGATTCTGATTAGGATTCTGGAAGGTCTATGTCATTACCGTCAGTTGTATTGATTAGCAGCAACTTGTCTCAGCTCATAAACTTTGACCTTTCCTTTTTCTCTTTAGTCTGTCAACCCCAATTTAGCAGCATGTAACTAAGGCAAACATAATTCTCTCTCTGTCTTGCCCTCCAATGCTGGGATGTATGTACATGTGTGTGCACTTAGAAAGATTGTGGATTATTTAATGGGTCTGAATAGAAACAGTTCATAAATCCATACCTGAAGTAAACGGCACACGCACATTAGTGGCTGTATTGATTTTTAATCTATCAGGCTCTCAGCTCTCTCTTCATGAACTGGGCTGTGCTCTCTGGATACCATGGCAACGGGTGACACGAATGAGGGTTCAGCAGAAATTAAATAGACAGAATGCTGAGAAAGAGAGAGAATGTCTCTTCCCTTTGTTCTGTTCTGTCAAATAACGCAAAGAAGCTTTTAATAAAGTTCATGTAATCAACATGGATGTTAAAGCTGAAGTATGTCATTTCTGCAGCAATATTATCACCAAATTGCAAAGAAATCGAAGTTAACAGTAGCCATTGACTTCTATAGTATGGAAAAAAATACTATGGAAGCTACATATTACACATGCGGAAACATGTTTAATGTTAACTCCTGCATTATTTTTGCTGAGTTTAAATAGGCCAGACTGTAGTCTCTACTTGCCAACACATCTGGTGTTTTTTTCAAGCAGTGCCTGGTGGGTACAGAGGGTAAAGAAAGGTCTCAGCATGCTCAAACTCTACAGAAGAGAAAAGCGGGAACCCTGCAGTCTGACTAATGCATTATTCAACTGCAGGCATTCCCTTAAAATGGCCCAGGAAGGATCTTCTCCCCTTTTGTGATATACTACTCATGCATCAGCAGGCTGGTGTGCGTAAAAGCTGTGTTATTTTGTTAAGGCCACTCTGTGTGTTTCTGTCTTTCAGGCGGTGTACTTGCAGCAGGCGGAGGTGAACAGAGAAAAGGTGTCCCCCATGCACCAGAGCAGCATTGATGGAGTGGAGGATATGTCCACGCTGGCAGAGCTCCATGAGGCCGCCATCATGCACAACCTTCATCAGCGATACCAGAAAGACAACATCTATGTAAGAATCTTAGAGACATGTGACTGCACAAAGGTCTTTGAGACCATATCAGGGTTATTATTGTATCTAACTTTGCTACAGATGTCTTACAGTTTGTTCTGTCTCCTTATAAGCAGGTAATGCACCTTAGATATTTCAATCTAAACCACAGTGAAGTTCCCTATAATATTATTGTTAAGACATATGATATTTTTTCTGCTTTATCTGTCTACTTGCCAAAAGTCTGCTCACTTGTTAGAGGCCAAAAGTGAATGATCCTTCAGAATTTTAATAGTGTCATAAATCTGAGGTCAAGTTTATGAAATCAATTTAAACTTAATTTAAATAAAACAACACAGGATCACTTTCAACCGATGAGTTATTAGGCCAGCTAAACTTTTGATTTCACCACTGATTGTTTTATAAACTTTATGTGAAATGTTTGGGATCAGCATGATTTTGGATTCTTAGTACTTTAATATTTTTATTCAGCAAGGAGCAAAAGTCAAAAGTGAGTGCAGAAAGTCCTATTGTTACAAAAGATTCCTTTTTCAAATAATTGCTGTTTTTATGCAAATATTAAGCAGCACAACTTTGTTCAATAAGAAATGTTTCCTTAGCAAGCTTATTAGCATATTCAAATGATTTCTGAAGGATCATGGGACACTAAAGACTGGTGTTAAAATTCAGCTTTGCCATCACAGGAGTAAATTCAGATTTTAAAATATACTTAAAATATAAAGAAAACCGTTATTTAGATTTTTAATAATACTTCACAATATTACTGTTATTGCTTTATTTTTGATCAGGTAAATGCAGTCTTGTTGAACATTAGAGACATAAAACAAATCTTATCAACCCCAATTCTGTTGACCTGTAGTGCATATAAAGAAAAATAAATGTCCATAAAATAAAATCTAAACTGTAAAAATGAAAAACCATTGCTAAAACTAATTAGAACAAAACTGAAAGTTAAATGTGGGCACTGTTAGTTTGAGTCAACAAAGTCTACAGCCTACATCAAAGTATTACAAAGTATCATTAACTTCAAAATTCTTAATGTAATTAGATCAAGATTTTCAAATTTTCTCTAGGGATGCTTTTCCTCATGCCAGTACTTGAGTAAAAATTAAAAAGTAGGTCAGGATGGCAGTTAATGCACAATGGTTCACTCCTCTTTCCTGTGTAATCAATCCTTTGTTGTTTTGTATTCTTAGTTTTAGGGTGGACAGCACAGTCTGACTGGCTGAGAGAGGAACCGGAGTTTCCTGCCTAAGTTTAGCAGAGTGATATTAACTCAAAACATCTCGGCCTGAGACTGAAAGGAAACCCTGTTTGATTAAGGAACTTTCCTTCTTCAAGAAAAACATCTGAAACCTAATACATCCCAAACTGGGTTTTCAGACAAAACTGATACTGAAATATGTACTGTAAATGATAGCCCAGATGTGTAAATGTCAATTCATTGTCTGCTTGTATTGTGTAAAGTGAGTTTATCAGCTTAAATACCAACAGAAGATTAAAACTACACTCTGTAAATGCTCAACAGACAGACTTTCCATAATTAGGGAGTATTTTAGGGTAGTAATTAGGGATTTATTGTATAAGTGAATTGGAAAATCCAGAATCTGACTATTAACCATCTGTTCTTAAATTAAACTTGCAGTAATGCTCTTATGTTGGTAATTCAGCTCAATTTTATACAGTATATACTGTATGTTTCACACACTGTAACAGCATCTTTGTGCGAGAGAAATCAAAGAATAGGCCCTCTGGACATGTTTAAATAAATTTGTGTCACTATAGGGTCTTACCGATGATGTTAACAAAGAGAAGAGTCATGTGATCAGGTGGTGAGTGCAGGCTGGAACCTCATTGGTGTAAACAGAGCCATACATCCCAGACTGCTGGTTTAGAGTTGTAGCCTGGAGGGAATGATATGACTCACTGTCTGCATTATGATCCAAACATTCCAGTTTGACCTTTGAAAAATCCATAGAAAGAGGAAAAATCCTTCTTTATAAGGATTGACTGGGACCGAGACAAGCATATTGGAAGTTTTCAGCATGATTACACAGCTTTTATATGTCAGATTCTTTTTAATCTTCCATCACACCTAACTAATCCAGAGCTAGTGATAAAGGGATAAACTTAACCGAAGACAGAAGCTTAAAAACGTGCTGTCAAATGCTGTCACATTAATTGCATCCAAAATAAAGGTTTTTGTTTACATAATATATGATTCTCATGTATGCAGTACAGGAAATTACTGACCTACGATTAGCGAAGGTCAGTATAATGCTTTTCATTCATAGAGCTGGAATATAATTTTACTATCAGTGTCTGAAAATTGCTTATTTAAATTTCCCTGTCATTTAAATAAAAAAAATAAACTGCCTGCAAGGCTTCATTTGGCTGCTTTATTGTTGATCTTGCCTTAGACTGCAGATTTGTGTCATGTTATGCTCACTGGAGGGAATGTGAAGGGTCTCTCTTATCCCATCTTGGTAAATGGATACTGTAATTTACCTTTCCCAGGATGCATTGCATTGCTAGCATCCGAGGTTGATGACTGATAGCAGTGGTTATCTGATTTATCCCAGACACCAGGACATGGTCGACCTGAATGAGAATGACTTCTCTCTCTAGTGCCCTCTTGGGGCAGTAGCAACAAAATATTTTTTGTAAGGACAACATTGACACAATTTCTGTGATATTTTTTAGTTTGATTTCTGTAGTGTCCATAATGTTGTGTCTAGATGTGTTTGGCTCCTCTCCAGGAGTCCAGTAATGTCTCAATTTAATCTCATCATCGCTGCTGTTGCTATGATCAGTAAATCATATTACTGACAGTCAGCACAGGTGCTGTTAGCCACAGTATATGAAAATTACAATCACACACCCACTCATGAAAACATTAATAAAACCAGCATCTACTAATGCAGTCAATATTAAATGAGATGGATTTATGTTGTCACAGTGCTCATAGATAAGGACAAACATCATCCACAATCCTCTCACGACCCACTGACACAACCAGCTGCGAAATATGACCGGATCACATACTGATTATAAAATCAGATTCCCTTTATCTGTGGGTATAAATTCAAATATGCACTGATCACAAATGTGTGTGCATTTGTTTCAGTATGCTGGTTTTGTTGTTTTGCTATTTGCTGGCTTTGTTGTACTCAATGCCCCTTAAGTTACTTCCACTTTTCCTCTCATCTCTCAGACTAACATAGGTTCTATCCTGGCGGCCGTGAATCCTTATAAGCAGATCAGAGGGCTGTATGATCTCTCTGCAGTGGAGCTGTACAGTCAGCATCATTTGGGCGAGCTGCCACCACACATCTTTGCTATTGTCAATGAGTGCTACCGCTGCTTATGGAAGAGACATGATAGCCAATGTGTGCTGATCAGGTAACATGAGACCTCCAAACACTTTATTTGTCTAGATAAGCAGACAAACTTGCACAATGTGAGAATACAGTAAATAGACTTGCAATAAAATGTGCTCATAAAATGCTAGAACAACCCTAGAACAACATTTTAATGCAAAAATATACTCTTGACCATATATCTACACCTTAACCTAACCTTACCCATGAGTAATGCCTAAAATTAGAGGAAATGATAGATGACTGACACTGATGTACACGCACCAAACACTGATTGTAATCCTAAACTTCACAAAAACTGTAAACTGTTTCTTCAAATCTGATTGGTTAATCACAATGTTGTCCCATGGTCAACAAAGATGTTGACCCAGGGACATGTTGCACTTGGCAAAATCAGGTTAGCGACGTTTGACCATATAAAGCTCCTTTTTTTATTTTATTGTTTTTTGGTGCATTCTTAGTTCATGTTTACTAATATTGTTAACAATGTTAACTAATGAACCTTATTGTAAAGTGTTACCAAAACACAGGACTTCCTCACACTTACATTAGGAACGAAAAAAGAAGCAGGCCTGTCTGACAATATGGTATCTATTATAAAAGAATTGACCCTGAATATATATATAAATATATATAGATATATTATTCATTTGCCCTTGTGTTATCTAAAAATATCTATCACTTCTTACTGGAAAAATGCCATTTTTATATCTTGTTTTAAACCATGTAGGTAATATGAGGAAGGTTTGGAATGCTTTTGGTTTTACTCACTGGCTAAAGGGAATCCATTATTAGATATTATCTTAGTTTACTAATCTCGTTTGTGTTAAATCTAAAGGCTGAGTCTGAGCAGTTGTGGCTTTAGACCTTTTCCACAAACTGCTATCAGATTTCACAGCATTGCAAATTCAATCAGGGTAACACACATGTCAGTGAAGGTCACGAATGAATGCGTGCATGTGTGTTTATCAGTGGTGAAAGTGGAGCTGGGAAAACAGAGAGCACCAAACTACTGCTGCAGTTCCTGTCTGTCATGAGCCAAAACTCTGCTGGGACGCCACCTACAGAGAAGAGCACACGTGTGGAGCAAGCCATCGTACAGAGCAGGTAAAACGCATTCCTAAACACACACACAGCCGAAGCATTTTCCTGTGCACTTACAAATCCACAACCTTTCTTTTGCAGCCCCATCATGGAAGCATTTGGAAATGCCAAAACAGTCTACAACAACAACTCTAGTCGCTTTGGGAAATTCATTCAGCTGCATTTCTCTCAAAGCGGGAACATCCAGGGAGGATGCATCGTCGACTGTATCCTTCTCAGAGCACACATGCTTTCATACAAAGTTTTTATACTGAGGCATCCTGACAAATTGTATCATACCCTTGTGAGAAAGAAGGGTGCTTAATTTTATTGAATGTGCACTTGCAGTGTACTTTTACTCTTAAAAGTATATATTTAAAATAGTTGCAGATAATATAATATTATTGAAATAAAAGTATAACACTTATGTATACTTCAGGAAAATATAACTTTGTGACTGTTTCTTAACACATTTATGTATACTTTTAAAAAGAGCACTTTGTAAAAAACAAGTGTGCTAACTTGTGATTTGATGATTACAGATGTGTAAAAAGCACTCTGAGTTCAACTAAATGTATTAATATAATTTATAAGTATAAGACATTTTCATTTAATTTGCAAATAACATGCAATTACATGTCAGAAAATCTCAGTTAGTATAATTACTCATTTATTTTGAGCAGAATGATGCACATCAACCATTAAAAGTTTTGCCAAAGATTGAGTGTTGTCTTCTGATGATTTTTTTTTTAACATAGGTTTTCTTGTTACTGTAGAAATAAATGAGTAATTGTACAGTGCACTTAAAGCCGCTGTTTCAGGTTTCTGCATTTTCCTTAATTTTTGCCCCATCAGATTTGCTTGAAAAGGTAAACATTTCTGTCTACTGCTGACTCACTTCTAACTACCATAGTCTTCTATGATCAACCGTTCACAGTATAAAACAGGCCATTGTTCTGTTAATACAATTTGGCATTGGTTATCTTGTCAAACGCAGAATCACTCCACCATTTTGCAGAGAAAGAGTGTCTGCCAACATGAGATTCTCGCCCACTCAGCATCTGTGATCTGATCTGTGTTTCAGAATCGAGTGGTAAGGCAGAATCCAGGGGAGAGAAACTACCACATCTTTTATGCTTTGCTGGCTGGGGCTAGCAAAAGCCAAAAGGGTGAACAAATCCACACATGCATTTATACACATTCACAAATGCAGATGTGCCATCATCAACAAATATACACTGAATGATTAGATATGTCAATCTCTTTTTAGAGACATATTTTCTGGAAGACTCCCCTGAGTTATTTCACTACCTGAGTCAGTCAGGATGTGTGAAGGACCGCAGTCTCGATGACAAGCAGCTTTTTGACGATGTCATGGTACAAAACATTTTGTTGAGCTGGCAATTAGCATCTTTGAGGTGGATCATGATGATTCATGCTCTTTTTCTCTTTTCGTCTGCAGGAGGCTCTGAAGGTCATGGAGTTCACAGAAGAAGAGATCAGAGATATGTTTAAACTGCTGTCTGGAGTTCTGCAGCTTGGCAATGTAGAGTTCATGACAGCAGGGGGCGCTCAGATCACCACCCAACAGGGTGAGAGGCGTCATTCATCACTTACTAATAGAGAGAATTTGCTAATATGCACTGCCTGGTACTAACTGATTGCATGTAGTCTGGATTACGTAATCAAATTAAATACGTTATAAAAATTCTAATAGTCAGATTACAGTTACTTTTTTATGGATTACATTATGTATTATTCATACAGTGACAGTAAATTATTCACACTTTATTGATTCATCCCAGTTACTTTTTTCCTCTAAATGTTCATTTCTAAATGACCACATATGTACATGATACTAATAATAATGCAAGTTATTAAACACTGCCGATGGATAGCTGTGAAATACTATATCTTCATCATATCCATAAAGTATTTTATTGGTTTATTATTGGAAGTTTGGACAAAATTGTTTAAGAACTGGAAGACTTGGGCCAATTAAGGCCATATGTTTATTATTGTTTGTTCATGGAATGTGAGATGAACTTGATGTTTACTTTACTTAATGTATATTAATAATTACTTGACGTGTATTTACTTGCAATATTTACTTAATGTACCCTGAGATTTAAATAATTTAGCAACATATTTGTATGTTTGTGATTCTCTGATGTCAGTGTCATATTGGTTGAATTTTAATTTGACACATTTATGATTTAATTAATTTATTAGCATTTCATCAACACCCTACATTTTTCAGAAAGCTAGTTTGGGAGCTCTAATATTGTTACTTTTTTGAATCAATATGGTACACAATAATTCCATTCAAGTCTATGTGATGAACGATTTAGGTCAAAAGTAAAAGTAGTCAGACTACATGACCTAATATGCGTAATCCAGATTGTTCAAATTTTTGTCATGTAATTTATAACCAGTAATGGGCTGCAGTTTGTATGTAATCTACCCAGCACTGCTAATATGTGTTTCTTAGTAAGTGTCTTATTTGTTTTCCTGTAGTTGTCACCAATGTTAGTGAGCTCCTGGGTCTGGACAGTTTTCAGTTGTCTGAGGTTCTGACCCAGCGTTCCATGATCCTCAGAGGAGAAGAGATCTGCTCTCCACTCACAGTGGAACAGGTACAATCACACATACTTTCTCAAACTGATATACTTATGGTTACTTACATGGTTTTGCAGTTGTATTTATCATGCTTGATTGACAGGCAATAGATTCCAGGGATTCGGTTGCTATGGCGCTTTATTCTCAGTGCTTCTCGTGGATCATCATGCGAATTAATCAGAAGATAAAGGGCAAAGATAATTTTAAGTCTATTGGAATCCTGGACATCTTTGGTTTTGAGAACTTTGAGGTGGGAGGCCACACGGACAACTTGTTTATGCAAAGACACACATTTTTATTGAGACCTACACTAAATGTTTGTTTGTTCTGAAGGTGAACCGTTTTGAGCAGTTCAGCATTAACTATGCTAATGAGAAACTGCAAGAATATTTCAACAAACACATCTTCTCTCTGGAGCAACTGGAGTACAACAGGTAAAGACTGACAACCGTGAGTGCATGCAAGTTTGTTCTTCTATTACTTGTCTATTTTTACATGTGTATGCATCTTATAAGTGCCCGATCACCTGAACAGTTATTTCAAATGCAGTTTAAGCATCTAAAATGCTTATTGTTCAGTTTTGTGTACTAAAATTGTGTGGTACAGGGAAGGGATTCACTGGGAAGCCATTGACTGGATGGACAATGCAGAATGTCTGGATCTGATTGAGAAGGTAAAGCACTTATGGTCAGCTCTCAGGAACAGTTTGGTTTAGTGCCACATATTTATACATTCATTTTATATTCAAAGTTCAGTTTGATTATTTACATAGTAGAAGTTTTCAGTTTTGTGTTATGTAACACTTATTTACTGTTGTGTTTGTGCAGAAACTGGGCATGTTAGCTCTGATTAACGAGGAGAGCCGATTTCCCAAAGGCACTGACTTTACCCTGCTGGAGAAACTTCACGGCAGACACTCTGTGAGTTTAGTTCTTATCACACAAAGACATATTACTGTTCAGCCAAGCATTTACAGTATAACATGAACGAGGTCAGTAAAGACACAAGGTTGTCTTTTTCCACAGACTAATCCCTATTATGTGAAACCCAGACTGGCAGACCATCAGTTTGGGATAAAACACTATGCTGGAGAGGTATATGAAATATCCATCTGTCTGTCTGTCTTTCCGTATATCTATCTATTTATCTCTCTGTCTGTCTTTTTTCTTCATATTTTTTGTTTTCCTTTTTATAGGTCTTATATGATGTGAGGGGGATTTTAGAGAAGAACAGAGACACATTTAGAGATGATATACTGAACATGCTGAAGGATAGTAGGTAAGACACAAACACAGAACTGCACAACCTCACACACACTAAGGGAGTTTTTGTTGTGTACAGCTTATGTCGCACTCTCATTTAACCAGTGAGTTATTGTGTGTGTGTGTGTGTGTGTGTGTGTGCGTGTGCGTGCAGACTGGATTTCATCTATGACCTGTTTGAGCAAGTGAGCAGCAGAAATAATGAAGAGACCTTGAAGATGGGCACAGCAAGAAAAAAACCCACTGTCAGCTCACAGTTCAGAGTGAGATAAAACTCCTTTATACTTTTATCTATATAATAGACCTAAAATTAAGCATTGCATGTTAAAACAATCAAGTACTAAGTCACTAGTCATTCAACCCAGTTTTTTGTTGACATCGCCTGCAGTCCTTTCTGACTTGTCAATGATTTAAGACATTTGATTGTTGGCTCTTCTGTCTCTCAGGACTCTCTTCACTCCCTAATGGCCACTCTCAGTGTATCCAACCCCTTTTTTGTGCGTTGCATCAAACCCAACATGGACAAGGTGAGAGCAGTCACATCAGCCAATTAGAATTTATTTTATATTCCACACATATTATACATCTTAATAATGCATTTTTTGTTCTGTAGACGCCAAACAAGTTCGACCCAGATGTTGTGCTTAATCAGTTGCGGTACTCTGGCATGTTGGAGACGGTAAAGATTCGCAGAGCTGGATTCCCTGTACGACGCACCTTTAAAGACTTCTTATGCAGGTAAATGTTAAAACGCATACAGCTGCATGAATTTTTGTTTGTCTTAAGTTTTTTTGGAGACTACGTTTTTGTGGTGCTTTAGGTATAAGATCATTCTGAAGGAGAAGGAAAAGGCAGCTGTGGCTTCGAATGGAGATGAGAAAAAGAAGAGCACAGATCTGCTGACGCTCCACGACAGGTCCAAAAAGGAATGGCAGATTGGAAAGACCAAGGTGAGTGACCTTTGACCTCTTGCTTTATCGTTTCTCAATTGATACCAATTCTCAATCTTTTTCTGTTTGTGAGGTTATAAAGGTAGACACGCATTGACATTTTCTGTCATGTATGTGCACGTGTAATGTTTGATTGCACTAACCTGAAATATTTGTTGACCCCCAAGGTGTTTCTGAAGGAACCTCTAGAACAGAAGATGGAGAAGCAAAGAGATGAAGTGCGAAGCAAAGCTGGACTGATTATACGAGCTTATCTCCTGAGATATATTGCAAGGTCTGTGTATTTCTTTGTTCTTGCACAAATGTACTTAGATTACATTAGGTATAGTTTACAAAATATTTTCAATACACATTTCTTTAATGTCATCTGCCCTTTCAAAGCACACATATTACCTATATGGCCTTGCTTCCAACCTGTCTTGATGATTTTTTATGATCTTCCTGCTGTCAACAGAGAGTTAATACCAAAATATTTAAATATACACTACCATTCATTTTTCTATTTTTGACGAAAGTCTCTTATCCTCACCAAGGCTGCATTTATTTGATAAAAAATATATTAAAAAACAGTAATATAGTAAAATATTATTACATTTTAAAATAACTGTTTTGATGTATTTAGAAAATTACATTTATTCCTGTGAATTTTCGGTTTGCAGGATTACTTTATCCTTCAGAAATGTCTTTATTAATTTATTCACAAAAATAGGAAATTCATTTAATACCCTTTTTTTTAATGTGCCTTGCCCTTTTCTTATCACATGGTTGGCTTAAATAACCACATAGCCCTGTGCAGTGCTGCAGAGAGTAAACTCGTTTGCTTTCTGCTGCCAAATAGCAAGAAAATAATGAAAGCAAAACTTGCAAGAATACGTTTTTAATACTATATATGTGTATGTGCCTACAAGTAGTCCCTTAGTGACAGCTTTAAAATACTTATCTCACGGTTACAAATTTTAAGGGAACTTGAACTGTGTACTCACTACAGAAAGAACTTTAAGAAGGCTCGGGACAGCATTCTGACCATCCAGAAGAACTACCGCGCACATTTCTATCGTCGTCGGTTTCAACAGAAACGCTCAGCTGCGCTTGTTCTCCAGAAGCATAGACGAGGGCAAGTGGCAAGAGGAGTCTGCCGCAAACTACGGGAAGAGAAGAGGAAGAAAGAAGAGGAGCTAAGGAAAAAGAAAGAAGAGGAGGAGAACAAAACAGAGGGAGACAATAAAAAGAAAAATGAAGAGGAAAAGGAAGGAGAGAAAGCAGAGGTCAGTGACTTTAACATTCCTGTTAAAAGCTCATAGACCATGCATACTAGCTGTGTATATATTTTAGGGCAAAAATCCCACCAGCTCTTAAAGTCACCATTAGAGTGATTAGTGTTTCTAGTCTTTTTGTTCAGGGTATATCAAGTGATCAACATTTTTGCTGATTTTGCTGATTCTGAATGATTGTTCTTTATTCTGTGTAAGCTCATCTCTTTTGCATATAAAAAGGTTCGGTAAATCATAATTATGACATAAAAACTCACAATTATGACATTGCAAGGTGAAATTATGACATAAAAATGTAATATCATGATAAAATTATTATATAAAAGTAAATGTGACAAAAAATCATATGTGATAGAAAAGTTATGAGATATTTTTGTCATAATTATGACTTTTTGTCTAATTTTGAGCTTTTTAAAAATAAAAATGCAAGATAAAGTCTAACTTACGGCATAAAAAGTCATATTAAAAAGGCATAATTATGACTGTAAAAGTTAAGATTTTATCATAATAATGACTTTATATCCAATAAATATAAATGTTTATTATTTTTTATGTTTAGAAACTAGGCTGCCTTGCTTTTTAACAACATTTTCAGAGCAACATTTTATACTTAATGAAATCTTTAGACTCCTCAAAAACAAAAACAGTTCCTGTGCAGTCTACCTGTCAAATAGTTTTTGTTTGGGTTTTTTTTTTTTTCAAACTTTCTGGCATCAAGTCTAAAAACCTGTCAGAGTTAAAGACAGGTGGTGTCAACATTTGTGTAATGTTTGTTTTGTCTAACCTGAGTTTCTATATCATTCCTCTCTGCTTCCCTCCTTTAGTCTCCACAGTCTGAGGAGGAGCACCGTCAGATGGAGGAAATTCTGCGTTTGGAGCGAGAGATTGAGCGGCTGCAGAAGAAAAGAGAAGACGGTGTGTCTATGCTATGTGAGAGCTCGAGACAGGAACTCCGCTTGCGGCGTGATGCTGAGGTCCTGCGTCAGAAAAAAGCAGCTTCTCGTGTTGCCACTGAATTCCTTGAACTGCTCGACACCGGAGGCCCAGAAGTCATTCCTGGTGAAGCTAAACAACCTGCCTCCAGACCTGCAGGCGCCACTGAGGAAGAGGTAGATGAAGGCTTCCATGCAGAGGAAGAGTGCATACCACTTCCTGAGTTCCCTCCTCCGGTGCAAGGTCCAGTGGATCAGGAGATCTTAGGCACTCTGCCACCTCCTCCTGCTGCTTTTGCCGAGGGCACAGTTGCCCCGTCTGCACCCAATGTTCCCCCTGGGGCTCCTCCACCTCCTCCTCCTCCACCTCCTCCCCCTCTTCCTGGTGAAGCCAATAAAGAAGTTGGAAAGCCTGAAGAAGCTAAAACAGTTAAAGAGGGGGATGAGAAAAAGGAGGGAGAGGATGTGGATCGCAGCAGCAGACTGACTGCAGCGGAGTCTCTGCCAGACAATGAGGAACCCATCTACAGTGTGCCTGGGGATGGCGAGTCGGACTATGACCAAGACGATCTAGAGGACGGACAGAGCAGCATTGCAGCGACGGATGCAGAACATGCACGCAAGTCCACCTGCACCAATGCAAGCCAAGAGTCTTACAACCGCAGCTCAGATTCAGTGAGTTACACAGAGAACGTCCAAAACTGTAGTAATCACAGAAAGACTTCCTTACTAGATTTCCTTACTTGTTCCTCTTCTAGACCAAAATACTGTCAGATTTAAAAATAATAAGTGCAAAAACACTAACTCCATTATTCACATACATAGAGATTTACATTGCTATCTAAAAAGGATCATTCTATAGACTTCTATTGTTTTTATACAACTATTTATAAATACTGTAACCTAACCCCAACAAAATACTTTCTGTATTTTTCCAATTTAAAACAAAAATTTGAATTTATATTATGTTTAGAAGTAGGGACATCTACTTCTAAACATAATATAAATTCAAAGTTTTTGTTTTTGAAGTTTTTGAAATGAGGTTTTTTCAGGTGTAGCTCACTACTAAATACATAACATATTTGCCACCAAAATATGGTTAAGTAGGTATGCACACTCACTCATAGACCTTTCGCTCTGTTTCTGTTTCAGTATGCTGACAGCGATGATGAGCATGATGGGTACGTGGACACAGATGAGGAGGTATCCAACGGTAAAGTCAACATCTTGAATGGGAATGGACCTCCGTATTTCCACAGCTACCTTTACATGAAGGGTAAGAAATCAGAGATTCAATCTTTGTACGTTAAAGGGTTACTCCACCCCGAAATTTTGTCATTAATCACTTACCCCATGTAGTTCCTAACCCGTAAGCTTTGTTCATCTTCGGAACACAATTTTAGATATTTTGACAATGACAGTGTCTTTCATACTTTTCTGGACCTTGAAAGTGTTATTTACTTGGCAGTCAATGGGACAGTCACAAGCCTCCTGGTCTTTACCCAAAATATCTTAAATTGTGTTTTAAAGACAAAGAAAGCTTTTACAGGTTTGAAACAGCATGGGGGTAAGTGATTGACCAAATTTTCATTTTTGGGTAGATAATAATGTCCCTAATGCTGTGGTCCTCAACCTTTTTAAATTCAGTACCCCCGTTATCAAAGATAATTTTCAAAGGGCTAAATTTGCTCTTTTTCACACTTTTTAGACAATATATTAAAATAATAACATAATAATAATTAAAACAAATTACATAATTGCAGAACTTTAAATGAAAAAAAGAGTGTGGTATTAACAATTCCAAGGGATTTGGGTTTGATTTGAAAGGAATACATAGTTTGAATAAAAACAATAGACAATAAATACAGTGTTGCATTGGATAAAAGCAGCTACCAAATGTGTAAATTTCATATTCATTATTAAAATTTCCATGACCTTTCCAGGACCTTTCCACTTTTTTAACATTCATTCATATATCCAAGTTTACCAGTACTGTGAGAATCATGGTTCTCAAATAAAAATAATTTAACACTGAGAATGAATTAAGATAAGAAGTAAGATGCAAGTTTACATCTTGGTTTATTTAAAAGCTTGTTTTTTCATGTTTTAAACCATTTTAAGACATCTTGAGGCCCCATTGGAAGTTTGCTGTGATCCCCTAATGGGTCCCATTCCCCTGTCCTAATGTTAATTGATTATGTATTAAAGTATATGTCTTCTTGCATCTCATCCACAGCTGGCTTGATGATCCCGTGGCGCAGGCGTTGGTGTGTTCTGAAGGACGACACGTTCATGTGGTTCCGCTCTAAACAGGAGTCATTAAAGTCAGGCTGGCTGTACAAGAAGGGCGGCGGTCTATCTACTCTCTCTCGCAGGAACTGGAAGATGCGCTGGTTCGTTCTGCGCGACTCCAAGCTTATGTACTTTGAGAATGACAGCGAGGAAAAGCTGAAAGGGACAATTGACATCCGCTTAGCCAAGTAAGTACGTGAGATTTAGAAAACAGTACTGTGATGTCATTAAGTGTCTATGTCAGGTGTCTACTTTTTGTGATTGGTGATTGATCAGGTTTTTATCAAGTTTTTTTCTGTTTTTAGGGAAATTGTGGACAATCATGAGAAAGAGAATGCTCTGAATATTGTGACAGACGAGAGAACATACCAGGTGTTCGCAGAGTCACCAGAGGATGCCAGGTATGCTGACACCTTTATGTCTAGGTCTGTGTGTTTTCTGTAATTGGACCAAATTACTCTCTCTCACTATGCACACTTTATTTTGCTCTCCTTCTCTTAGTGGCTGGTTTACCGTGTTGAGTCGGGTCCAAAATGCCACCCCAGAGCAGCTGCTGGAGATGTCTCATGAGCAGGCCAACCCAAAGAACGCTGTGGTCAGTGTCCTTACACTACATGCACTTTCACCATTAAACCTTCTTTCAGTTTTGACAACTGGCCTTGCTCTGTTTCTCTCAGGGCACACTGGATGTTGGATTGATTGATTCAGTTTGTGCTTCAGACAACCCTGACAGGTGAGTATCATCTTTAGCACAGAATACTAAGAAGAAAACAAATGTCTGAAATTACTAACAGCCAGTAAAGATAAATTAATTTTTTCTACTTCTACTATTCTACTATTTGTTCTACTTTAAAAATTTTTATTTTGCATTACCATTTGCATCAACAGCAAAAGAGAAAAAAATCCACAACAGCAATTCTATGATCTTCCAAAAGAAAAAAAAAATTACTGGTACATTGATTACAGCGATTAAAAAAAGAAAGTTGTCACATTTGCTGTCACTTACTTAGGTGACTTACTTAAAAACTTTCTTGTTGCAGTATTAATTTTTTGTGATTTAATGACAAGGTCATATAATGCAAAGCACAGTGTTCTTAATTTATGGAAAATAAACAAACAAAAAAATTAAAACATATTTAGCTACATTTACATCAGTAACTGGGGAAACATCACGGTCTATGAAAAGGGTCCGTTATGAGTAAGCAATTTGTTGACTTTATCAAAATATTAATAGTTTAATGCTTATGCTATGCTAATTTTAATGTTATGCTTCCAAACAGGCCCAATTCATTTGTGATCATCACAGCAAATCGTGTGATCCACTGTAACTCAGACCTGCCGGAGGAAATGCACCACTGGATCAGTCTGCTGCAGAAACCCAAAAGAGACTCCAAGAGTGATGGACAGGAGTTCCTGGTCAGAGGTGTGTTATTCATCTTTAACAGAGTTGTAACCTGAATTTAGGTAACAAATGAATTTTATTTATGGTTGAGTAGGTATTTAATGTCCATGAGTATTTGTATTCAAATTTATATTACTGTTCTATTATTAAAGTGTATATTTTAGGTTCTGTAACTGGTCACAATTTGCTCAAACTGTGTGTGTCTGTGTGTTCTTTCTTTGTGACACAGGATGGCTGCACAAGGAGATGAAGGCTGGAGCCAAAATTTCTGCTCTCAAATTGAAAAAGCGCTGGTTTGTCTTGACTAACAACTCTCTGGACTACTACAAGTCTTCTGAGCGCAATGCTTCTAAGATGGGCACTCTGGTTCTGAACAGCCTGTGCTCGGTGGTCCAGCCTGAGGAGAAAAGGTTTAAAGAGACAGGTGAGTATGATATGATCATGATATGATGTGACTGAATATGATATTATTTAAAGTATAATATGGAATTAATGTGCTGCTTGAGCATGTAATAGACGAGAATAGGAATTTCCATTCCATAGCTATAATGATATCAACACAGAGGAAAAACATATTTACAATAATTTTGTAAATATATATTATATTTTCTTACAGATGATGACACTCAATCAGAAACCTCCATACTTTGTTTGTAACTTTTGGAAAGCATCTGCTGTATTGATTGAAGTCTGCTGTTGACAGCAATTACAGAGTGGATTTTTAAAGCTAAACAAGCTATTTATAATATAAGTTTTTAATTTGTTGCTTATATGTTGTTAATTTTGCATTTATTTTACATTCTTTATTTAATTTAGAAATTATGAAGCTGTCTTTCATTCTATAAACTAAGAGACATGGTGATGCTGATGGTTGGTTGCACTGCAGGTTACTGGAACATCATAATTCATGGGCGTAAACATTCATATCGTCTGTACACCAAGTTGCTGAATGAAGCCATGCGCTGGGTGTCTGCCATTCAGGGTGTCATTGACAACAAGGCGCCCATTGAAACACCCACCCAGCAACTCATTAGGGACATTAAGGTAATCAGTTTTTAAAACATACATTTTTTGCACTCAGTATTAGAATGGATAAAACTGTTGTTTAGTAAAAATGGTACATAAATCTTGGCATTTCCTTTTACCTCTTCTGATATTTGTATAGGAGAACAGTGTGAACTCTGAGGCTGTGGAGCAAATGTATCGAAGAAACCCTATACTGAGATACACCCAGCATCCCTTGCATTCACCTCTCCTGCCACTACCATACGGAGAGGTCAGCGAAAGCTGTGAGTATCGTTCATCACCTAAATCACTTGCATATTTGAAGCATACAAAAAGTGACATCTCATACATATACAACAATCTTACTAACAGATGTCTTTCTTTCTGCAGTGCAAAAGGAGAAGGGTTATGGAAGCCTGCAGGATGAAGCTGTGAAGATCTTTAACTCACTTCAGGAAATGGAGATAGTTTCAGACCCTGTCGCCATCATCCAGGGCATCCTGCAGACCTGCCACGATCTACGGCCACTGAGAGACGAGGTGTACTGTCAGCTGATCAAACAGACCAATCACGTGCCCCAACCCAACAGCCCTGCAAACCGCGCACACTGGCACCTACTCACCTGCATGAGCTGCACCTTCCTGCCCAGTCGTGCCATCCTGCGCTACCTCCGATTCCACTTGAAGAGGTAACAGAGAGAGATGCTCATTAAATAGCCTCTTAGAGTTGAATAATCAGTATATTTCCATTTCATTTGGTAAACACTATGTTTTTGGGGTCTCTTTCTGTGACTTAACTCTCAGGGTTAGAGAGCGCTACCCTGGCACTGAGATTGAGAAGTATGCCCACTTCATTGGTGAGTCCTTGAAAAAGACAAAGACCAGGGAGTATGTGCCCTCTCAGGAGGAGATCGCAGCCCTGCTGATCAGACAGGAAATGACAACTACTGTGTACTGCCATGGAGGAGGGTCTTGCAAGATATCCATTAATTCACACACCACAGCTGGAGAGGTGAGAAAAGGAGAAAGAGATGTTATCGAAGTTATTAGCATACTCAGACATTATTTTAATATCTCTGCTTTGAACTGTATAATAAAATGACACAGCATGTTATGCAAATTGGGATGAAAGTGACATCTTTTTTGTGCTTGACTTTGCCAAGGTGGTTGAGAAGCTGATTCGTGGTCTGGCGATGGAAAATAGCAGGAATATGTTCTCTTTGTTCGAGCACAATAAGGTGGAGAGTCGGGCCATAGAAAGCCGTATAATTGTAGCAGATGTGCTTGCAAAGTTTGAGAGGTAATCAGCAGTATATATGGTCTATGTTGATTAGATGATTTTGAATGAATGGTTGCTCTGTTTCTGTATGTAAAACTATCTATAGCATCTATAAAAAGGTAATCTATGCACTGCTTTGCTCTTCAAGGTTGGCCAGTAGTGAAGATGAGGAGGAGGAAGGGCCCTGGAGGCTATATTTCAAGCTCTATTGCTTTCTTGATGTGGAAAGTATGCCCAAAGAGGGAGTGGAATTTGCCTTCATGTTTGAGCAGGTAAATTTAATTCTGTTTTGGAAATTTTAATCTGATTGCACATAGACAAACCCACTTTAAAAGCTCACACTAGCTGTAAAATCCAAATTCTTTATTATAAAAACAATCAATTTTCTGCTTCCTGTAGTTTCTACAATTCAAACAATTAAAAACAATTCAAACAATTAAAAACTTAATTAAAAATAAACAGAAGTGAAGATATGCTTTAGTGTCATGTTTTTCCTCTATTTTTTCCCCTATCTTGTGATATAGCTTGCTTTTCCAACTTAGACCATTGAGCTCTGATTTGGGCATCTCTACAAGGAAGTGATTTTTTTTTTTCTTTCATTCCTCCTTATTTCTCTCTTATTTCACCGCTCTTAGGCTCATGAGAGTCTCATCAGTGGTCATTTCCCAGCCCTTGAGGAAACCCTCCAGCACTTGGCAGCCCTGCGACTGCAGTACATCCACGGTGATGTGGCCCGTACGCCCTGGAGCCTAAGCAGTGTCTACCCTGTTGGACGACTTCGCACCCGCATACTCCAGTCCACTAAAGCAGGAGGCGCTGGAGTACCCGGAGCTGGTATAGTGGGGCCAGTAGGTCACACTTTAGAACGCCGGAAGACCAACTTCCTAGATGGGACGCTGAGACGCAGCTTCAAGACAGGATCGTTGAAGAAACAGCGTGTGGAGGAGGAACAGATGTTGGAGATGTTTGTAAAGGAGGAGATGTCAGCCACCCTGACAAGTGTGCTAGAGAAATGGAGCCGTCTACAGGGCATGCCTCAACATCAGGCCATGCTCAGCTACATGACTATCATCAAAGAGTGGCCAGGATATGGGTCCACACTGTTTGATGTAGAGGTATAAATCATTTCTTTAAAGTCCCCTTACTATGGGTAATGAAAGGTTCGTATTTTTGTTTTGGGAGTGCCCAAAAACAGGTTTATATGCATGCATGTTCAAAAAACACTTTCATTATCTTATAATGCGTTTATTTTTACCTTATTTGCTCAACGACTCCCAACTGATTCGCTCATATGTGTGACGCTAATCTGCGGTACATGTGTACAATGTACAATGTAACTCCAAGTCAATCACACTTATGTGAAATCAAACTGCCCACTAAGAAAGCAACACTGATTGACAATCAATTTCACATGCTGTTGTGCAAATGGGATAGACAACAGGTGGAAATTACAGGCAATCAGCAAGACACCCCCAATAAAGGAGTGGTTCTGCAGGTCAGAGACAGACTCCATGAGGGTGGTATGAGAGCCCGATGTCCACATGTGGGGGTTGTGCTTACAGCCCAACACCGTGCAGGACGTTTGGCATTTGCCAGTGAACACCAAAATTGGCAGATTCGCCACTGGCGCCCTGTGCTCTTCACAGATGAACGCAAGTTCACACTGAGCACATGTGACAGAGTTTGGAGACGCCGTGGAGAACATTCTACTGCCTGCAACATCCTCCAGCATGACCAGTTTGGCAGAGGCCACACACACTACTGAGCCTCATTTTGACTTGTTTTAAGGACATTACATCAAAGTTGGATCAGCCTGTAGTGT
>JAUMHE010000201.1:99544-109790 GCA_032359235.1 Enteromius mattozi | reverse complement strand
GATTTCCATTGATAATTTTTGTGTGATTTTGTTGTCAGCACATTCAACTATGCAAAGAACAAAGTATTTAATAAGAACTTTTCATTCATTCAGATCTAGGATGTGTTATTTTAGTGTTCCCTTTATTTTTTTGAGCAGTGTATTTAGCCACTGATGTTAATTGACATTACTAATTATTATTTGTGTTTGTCTTTTTATTTCTCTGTCTGCAGTGTAAGGAGGGCGGCTTCCCTCATGATCTGTGGCTGGGAGTCAGTGCTGAAAATGTCTCTGTGTACAAACGGGGTGAACCCAAACCACTCGAAACGTTCCAGTATGAGCACATTGTTTTCTTCGGCGCACCTCAGCCCAGCACATACAAAATCATTGTTGATGAAAGAGAGATGTTCTTCGAGACATCTCAGGTAATACACTTGTGTGCCTCTGTTATCAGTACTGTGCTGGACAAAATGTTGTTTGATTGCTTGTTTAAATGGTTGAGGAACATTTAAGTCGCTTTGTTACTTTATTCCCTTTTTTGTGGTAGGATTAGCATGTGATTTGTAATATGTTGATTACTGATGATAAGTTTGTTTTGTGCTTCAAGGTGGGTGAAATCACGAAGATCATGAAGGCATACATCAACATGATCGTCAAAAAGCGCTGCAGTATTATGTCCATCACCAGCAACAGCAGCGCCTGGATGAGGTGATCAATGCCAACCAGCGCCCAAAGTGTCCAGAAACACAATGTGATGAAAGAGAAATATACTACTGACCGTTATTGATTGGAGAATGAGAGCAGAGAAGAAACAGAGACTTCACCTTTCCAACGATTGAACTTAACCTACTGGAATCCTCTCTATACCTGTCCTAAATACAACAGCACACACACACATTTATTTAGTATTTATCAGACCAGTTTCTCTGCCAGCACCCTGACTGATGACCAAACTTATTTATTTCCTTCTCTCTTCTTCTCCATTTCATTCCTTTCTCTCTACCCTCAGTGATGTTGTACCTAACGACAACCACCTACAACTCCATTTACCGGTAGTTTTACAGAGGTGTGAATATTGTGCTTGTGTGTGAGATCAGAGTTTGTGCACCCACACAAACACAGAGGTGAATGCTTTATGGAGCACATTCAGAGCTATTTTGTGAAGCCATGGCTGCTGAAATCCGTTCAGAGAGCAGGAAGAGAAAGCGTTAACATTCCCATTCATGTCAATGTCAGCTGCTCGGCTGGAGCAGGACGCCCCAGAAGTATGCGGTTTGTATTCTGTCATCTATGCTCGTGGCCGCCCAATTTCACATACAGGTTTTTTCCTGGCAGCTCTGATTGGCTGATGGCACCAAAAGCAACATGCAACAAAAAAAATCTGCTACAATGAAATGTGTGTAATTTTTATGTATATATTTATAAAAAGATATATACATTTTGCCATATCTACCATCAGAGGCCACCTGGAGCCAGTCAGCCAATGAGATTGCAGTATAATTGGGGCCAGGCAATATGTGAAAATCAGCAGCGGCTGTCTACTTGTTTGTAAGACTGTTCACACATTATCAATGCAACATCCTATTTTATATTAAATGCCAGAGTCTATAAATACATATGCTGAAGTGTTACATTTGATACTGTCTACAACTTTTTTCTTTTTTGTTATTTTTGCCAGTGTTGCAAAGCTTGTGTAATTTTACCTGTACCAAGGCACAAAAGCATAGCCATTTTGACCAGTTTGGTTTCCTAAGCACCTCTATTCACTATTACAGAGATCGGATAACGGTTATGAAGTGTTATGCAAGTTGTCCCAGATCTGCCTGCCCAAAGCAAGCAATGAAAAGTACTGTATTAAGTAACAGCAGTCGAGATTCAATAAGCATGTGTTTTGTGCTGTTTCAATTCGTATACGTTACATTAATTGTGAAACACTTAAACTTATTTTATGGTTAAAGCACTTAAACTGTTTAGAGCCTAACATTTGATGCAAAATTATGGGCCCAGTGTGTAAGGCTAGAGATCTTATTTACATAAACTATCATTCAAAAGTTTGGGCTCAGTAAGATTTTTTTAAACACTTTTATTAAGCAGGGATGCATTAAATTAATCAAAGGTAACAGTAAAAACATTTATAATAAAATATTTCTATTTAATATAAATGCTGTTCTTCCGAACCTTCCATTCATCGAATGATCCTAATAATAATAATTCCTTGAGGACCATATCAGCATATTACAATGATTTTTGATGGATCATGTGACACTAATGGCAAAAAAAAAAAAGAACAAGAAAGAAAACAGTGTTTTAAATTTTAATAATATTAAACAATATTACTGTTTTGTACAGCAAACTTTTGAATGGTATATATAGCCCCTGCATACATTTTAAATCTCATTAAACTGTATAATGTCATCATACCTGTCCGCACAGAAAAACCAGCACAAGCTAAGACAAGTGGGTCTTTGAATTTAAAAGAAAAAACAATTGCCTAAGGGGCATATAAATCTTATGAGGATGTATGTAGTTTGCTGGCATGGATATTATACCCATTTACTTGACTGGGAAAGCCTCATATTCTTTAAAGTGCATTTTGTTCAACTGGTGGCTAAACTTGCGTAGCTGCATATCTTTTCCCTGAAACCACAGGTGAAGAGTCTTAAAAGAACTGCCTGACAAATTACCATACACGTCTCATATTTCACATACATTAAGACACATTCTTAAAGTTTACGATTTTGCTCTTATAAGCTTGTTTTTTTAGCTTCCTGGCATTTTATCGTGGCCAAAGCAGCCTTTTTGTGTTTCATGTCATGATGGAGCTCTGCTAAGACTGTTTCCAGAGTGGCCGTGCTGCCAGAGAGATGACAGACAGCAGACATAACTGAGATCTAAAATGGACTGTAACACCAAAAATCATCATCCACTTACTCTCGATCAACACATTATGAGTCCAAGTATGCCTGTTGTTTTTATTTACGTGAGTATAATCCTGCGACAGTACCTGTGTAATTTTGCTGTTTGATATGCAACTATATTTGTCAGTGTAATGCAAGGTTTTTTTTCTTGTTTTTTTGGTGAACATGTATGTCTGAATTTAATGATGAATTGAAATAAGGATATTGATCATGGAATATGATGAAGATGTTTAGGGAGCTATGTGTATGGGAATTTCTATTAGTATTGTTATTATATTTATGAAACAGAATGGGAACGGGTGGGTGAGGGTTTGGTGTATTTATCTGCTATGATGGTGTTATTGTTGATAACTGGAGAAATGAAGGTGTAGGTTTACCCTTTAATGCTGATCTCAGATTTTTTTGGAGGCTTAGATCAGCATTAAAGGGCTACCAACGCCGTGAAGAAATGGATAGAGTTGACTTGTCATGAATATGTGGAGAAGATTTGATGTGATGGTGTGTTGAAGTAACAAACAGTATGTGTTGCTGTTACTGAGTGTGTGTAAGTGTGTGTGTTAAGAGAAGGTGGTGTCAGAGCAGCCGAGAAGTCTCAGGTGCTAGCTTACACTCTGCCTCATACACACATATTAACACACACATGATCACATACAAAGATCAACATAAAACATGCACACAGATATAGCACGGTTGGTTCTGTCTCTCTCTCACATTCACACTGGGGTCCTTGCTCAGCTGCAGGCAGCCAGTACAAGGCCTGAATGTAGTTTCTTCATTGCCATTGTTATAATACTATAAATTAAAGCTTACTCGAAAAAAAAAATTGTGCTTGTTAAAATATTGAAAGAAAGAGAGAGAAAAAAGTTTTCTTTTGTAACTAGCTTTACAAAATGCTTTAATAAATTATTGTAATTTATCTCAAGCACTGGTTTCGTATACTGAATATCATTTGTCTGACAACTTACTGTGTTTTATTTATTATCCACCAGAGGGTGCTAAAACATTGGTTATGCCCGCTATATCATATGAGAAAATATGACTTAACAATTAATTATTTCGTGTACAAATAATCAAATTAATTCAAACAATTAACATTTACTTTTATTGTTTCTGGTTTAGGGCACTATTATATTTCATACATATATAGTACAAGTACAAATTAGATTATAGTACTATGCATGCATACAAAAATACAAACAATTTATGTCAGATTTGAAAACTATATTTCCCATATTATATCATTATTTATTATTATATAAAAGGTTAAACACTGTGCAAAAATCAGGGAAATATACAGACAAGCTAATTTTTGCTTGTGAATATAAAACCTACCCAACAAAATAAAGAGTAGTAATTTTGCTAAATCATTTTCTGATAAAGCTTTAATAATCATGAGCCAGAATTTCCTCGTTGGAAGATTACAATGTGACGCCATGAACTACGTAATACTTAAATTGTAAGCCATCATCGCTAGTGAAAGATTACAATGCAGCTTTTGTATTACATAGCTACTACTTAATAATAATAAGCCACGCCTTCACCGACGCAGGTATTGTCATTTAAGCTGCTGAAGGATGTTCAACGCCATGAAAGAGAAACAAAACTAGAAAACCTGTTCTCAGTTTCTGGTCGCAGAAAGTATCTGGTCTGAGGTTTGAAAGGGAGATATTTGCTAACAAAATCAATTACAAACTAACAGAGAAGTCCTTTTTATTTACGTATTTGTTTGTTTAAAGAAGAGAACATGCATATTACTCCTCTCGTCCTGCTTCTCTTTGGTTTGAGCTCAACGCTGGGACAAAGTACATTAACTCCAAATACAACAAAAACACCACAGACTACACAATCTTCAACTACTTCAACACAAACTACATCACAGACTACTACAACTACAGCGCCGACTACAACACCACATCCAAGTAAGTAATACTTTTGGCTGAATACATTCTAGAGAGATTTTTTTACTGTTATAGAACAGTTCACTGATGTTGAATTTACATACAAACAAATTTATAAAGGAGTTTACTTTAAAATAACCAGACTTATTGTTACAGCTTTCAGTTTTCCACTTAATCTACATCTAAACTGTTTAATGTTAAAACGTTTAATTCCCCTGAAACCAACTGCCTTACTGATTTCCCATGCTGCTTTTGCCCGGTTCATAACTAAGGACGGCCAAGGCAACCACTGTCTCAAAGGGTGTAATTGTTGCCTGATATATAGAATCAGGCAATAAACTTGTTGCTGTGCTTAACACAATCTAGATACATAAGTTTCAGTTCATTTCTACAACTAACACGTCCTCTCTCACACTTCTCACTTTTCTAGGTTGTGAGAGCAAGAATGGTACAAGCTGTGATGAATGCTTGGCATATGTGGATGTGAGTTTGAATCAGATTTTTCCTCTTTCTTTGATGTTTTTGCGATATTATTGTCTTTATATTTTTGCCTGTCTCTAGTCAACAAAGACTGACCTGTTTTTGGCAAACACGTTGGAGAAAACATGTTACTCTATGAGAGAGAGAAATGTATAAATCAGATCTGATGAGATCTAAAAACATGTGGAAGCATGAGATGAGAAAGAGAAAAAAAATTATAGTGACAAGGAAATAATGAACTCAGCAAGCAGCGAGATTTGCTGGATTTTTCTACACTTATCAGATCATCACGTACCTCACCTGTGGAACAGGTTTGGGCTGTTCTTGGTGTTTACTGCTTCATATTCTTTCCGAGAGCTCATGCGTCACTTGAGACGTCCTGTGCACTTCTCTTAAAAAGTCAGCCACCTAAATATTCATTAACTAAGGTCTGCCTATTTATTTAGTGGTGTTTGCTTAGACCAGCATCACTGTTACTATGATTTACACTGAGGGCTAGAGATTTAACTAAAAATCCAAGCCAAAGTATTAAACCTGAGTAAGATTTATGTAATGGATGTGAAAAATACCTCAAATAATTGCTTATTGTGAAGAGGTGTGCTAATACAATAGCTCCAAATACTTCCACACAGATTATTTCATCACATAACTAGTTCTCATGTGCTTAGTCATGGTGCTGTCAGGTCTATATGTGTATATATAGTTTTAGGATTTGGTCTGTTGTTGCTGTGTGATGTTGATATTCTGTATTTGTTAAGACACTCCCAAACAAACCACAGATATATACCACACACACACACACACACACACACAGCTTTTCTCACAGTTAATGACGTGTGTCATCTCTGCTGATGTCATACCCTCATCGTCATTGTTACTGTAACTATCTGCAACCCTAAATGCAGAGAATAAAACATCTTGAGCTCTGAATCGTGGATACAGTGGATGACTGTATATAACAATATTTTCTGTCTTTTTAGTGTCTGTGGTGCATTCCAACTAAAACATGTGTAACGTACCCAGCCAAAACCATCCTGCCCCCCCATTCCCTCTGCCCACTGAGTGATGCTCGATGGGGCCTTTGCACAAGTAAGACATGCTTTTCAATTCGTCTATCACTTATTTTTCTACATTTGTTATTTACACAACTGTTTCCTAGCCTTTGTGAACATCTTTCTTGTCTTCCTTTTTAACCAGACATAGCACAAAACTGAATTAAACCATGAAAAAACTGCATAATAACAATATAATAATTATTAGGAACACATAGAATACAGCACCATACCAGTTATCTCGTAGGTACTTTATAAAATTTTTTTAATATGATTGGTCATAATAGTTTATTTCAATACAATTAAAATATAGGTGCATTCCTTATAATTAATACCATTAATATGAAGTTATATTTAAGGTATGTGATAGTTTTATTGTAGGCTAATAGTAATTTTCTATCATTATTATGTCCAAAAAAGCAATAAAACAATCATTAAAAACTTTTATGTATATTGGTGCAAAATCTGCATACTATTTGTGCAATCCAGGTCTGTTTTGGACACAAAGAATCGTTGTTTTATAAAACAGTTTTAACTTAGTATGTGATGAGCAATATGTGAACATGAACATAAAATCAAAGTTCTTTTTTAATTACACATGAACCACATTTAAAAAAATAAAATAAAGAAAAACACCATGAAAAAATATGTACATTTTATTTTTCAGTATTGATTAGAAATTGTATCATCATCGTATTAAATGTATTAGAACATGTAATCTGAGAATTATTAATTCCATTGAAATGAATGGATTTTAATTAAATTCTGAATTTATACTTTTATAATTTATAATTGCTCAAACAGTCCAAATTTACCTTTCTGAGTATTTTTTTATCCAGCAAATTCATGGATATGTTTGACACTTCACACATACAAAATGTGCAATTTTGAAATTTTTTTAAAATGGTAATATATGTAATATTTAAAAAAAAAAAGAAACTAGAAATGTTCTTATTCCCTTACTAAAAACGATTTTTTTTTTAGAATCATTTATTTATCTTTTGATCAAAATTAACCCAAATGTGTTAGAAAGGTTAAACATAATTTTTGTTTTTTCAGTAAACTTCCAGATTTTGATCATTGCATTATCAGTGGCTGGAGCGATGCTCATCATTGGTGTTTTGCTGTGTATATTCTGCTGCTGCAAGTGTGAGAACATTGGGTAAGTCATACAAGAGATGTTTGACATATTGTATGTCACATCAACTTTTATTATATGATTGACAAATAAGTCACACCCTTCATTTAGCTTTCTTAAACACAGTCGGGGAGGTGTCACCTCCAGCAGGCTATAATTACTTTTACTTGCACAAATGTAGATAAAGTCAAAAAAATGTTTTACTTAAAAGGTGAATATTGGTCAACCTTTCTGCATCGCTGTAAAACGGCAGAGAACCAAGAGACCTCTAGATCATTAAAGAAAGGCCTTGACAACTCAATTTAACAAACTTTGTCTTTCAGATCTGCTCGGTTTGAAAACAGGACGAACCGGCAAACAGACAAGAGAAAAACAAAACAAGAGCAGAGGTAAGAGTGACTGATATTTCAATATTCAAAATGGACATGACAGGATACAAGATATAAAGTTAAACCAGTTAAAAGGAGAAAAATGGACATTTTCCATTTCCATTCAAGTAATTTGTGTTGAACATGTTCTTTTATCCATATATATATATATATATGTGTGTATATATTATGTACATGCAGATGCATCATGGGTAGCGTATCAACATCTGAATTTTCAAAGCAGACAAAACATAGTATGTTACAAGGAACTAAGATGCCACAAATGATGTTCAATGAGAAACCTGTTCTACAGCTGTAATGGGTACAAATCGTCAACATACCTGGGGTGTGAGTGTGATTTCACAACAAATTTATGTTCTTGTTTCACAGAAAAGCTGAGTTGAAAATTAGACATGATGAGATCCGACAAAAATATGGTGAGTCAACAATTTCCTCATCTCAGAAACTGCATAAATAAGTGAATTTGAATTGGTTGTTGTTCTGGCAGTGCAAGAAAAATAAAAAATGCTGTCAATCAATATAAAGCTAAGAAGCATACGAAAAAAAAAAGTTACAAGTTTTTAAAACACTATGACTAGTAAAAATTGTTATGAAGTTGTGCTCCCTCTAGTGGTACGTATTCAGTTTGGCCTCTTGTGTTTCTTCAGTAAACACTCCAGGACATAAATCATAATAAATGTGTATCTGTACATTCAGATTTGTGTGTTCATAAAAGGACACATTCATTTTAAGGTCTTCTAGATTTTGTTCAATGGCCTTTTTTTCAGATAGAAAAAGATGTTTCTATGTATTTGCTTGTATATTTGATTAATAAATATAATTTTATCTTTTGTGTTTTTCCCCCGTCTCTCTCTACCAGGTCTCAGCAGGGCAAGTCCTTACGCCAGATTCGAGAATCCAAGCTAAAATGATGGGAGGACTGTTTTAAAGATGAATACTTTGACTATCTGCTGCCTATTTCAAAATTGTTAAAATCATTATTAAATAATAAGATTCCACAGAGCTCAGAAATGATGATTTTCCTCTTTAAAAAAATTCAGTTTATTGTCATTTATGTTCATTTATTTTATACTCTACAATTTTATACAAAGGCTATGTTTATTCAATCGTTGTAACCCTCAACCCCCCACCGGCATCATATAAAAATAACTTGTTTTATTTTCTTAATTGAAAATAGGTCTCACTGAAACAAAAGTAATAATAAAATATAATAATAAATAATGAAGTATTTAATGCTCCCATCTGAAGACAAATAAGCATCTTCTAGGTTTGGAACAGAGTGAAGGATTACTTATTAATCCATGACTGTTTTTCACAGCCTAATAGACTTTTTTAAAATATCTGGATATTTGATGAATACCTGCTGATGTTATATATTCATTGATTGAATAAAATAATAATGATAATTACAAGTTTCTTGTCTGTTTTGACTTTTTTAAAAGTCAAAGTCTGTTTTATTTTCAGCACATTGTCAGCATGGCGGTGTTGAAATGTTAATTAAATGGTTATTGGGATATAAGCTGTTTATTTAATTTTTTTCCTAAGGTTTGCAATATATCTAAATATAGTTTTTGACTTTGACTGCATGCTTAATAAAACACATACATTAGATGCAGAGGCCAAGGGAAACTGGGCCAAAGTAGCATTTCACAGTGACACGTGGTCTAAGCATTCTGGTGTAACATCAAAAGCAGTCTCTTTTTTACCTTCAACACTGGCATTACGACTATTTTAACACTAACAGCTGATGTGAAAAACCTGATAACTTGCTATTCAACACATAACAGAACTGGGCCAGAAAACAAAGAACACCATTATGTACAAATGTGACCCTGGACCACAAACACAGTCATACGTAGCACGGGTATATTTGCAGCAATAGCCAAAAATACATTGTATGGGTCAAAATAATCGATTAGGATGTTAAGTTCATATTCTATTAAGATTATTTTAGTAAATTGATACTTTTCCTACCGTAAATATCAAAACTTAATTTTTGATTAGTAATATGCATAGCTAAGAATTTGCATTTTAGATAACTTTAAAGGCAATTTTATCAATATTTTGACTATGACTTCTCCAGATTTTCATATTGTTATATTTCAGCCAAATATTGTACTGTCCTAACAAATCACTCTTGTTAAAGCAATATGCACATTTTAATAAAAAAAAAAAAACACTAATTTTTTTCGGTATTTACAGGTTCGCAGTTTTATTCGTGATATGCATCCTCAATTTCCTAATCTTCCAGTTTCAACTCCCTTGGACTCATTTCTCGAACCAAGGTCTATTGGGAAAGGGATGATTTCTTATACTTATGATAAAATATGTTCCCTGCATAGTAGTTCACTGACATCTTTAAAAACACAGTGGGAAGAAGACCTTTCAGAAG
>JAUMHE010000201.1:58427-92365 GCA_032359235.1 Enteromius mattozi | reverse complement strand
TTTTTTGGTCATTGGGAGGGGGGAGGAGGCTGGGGGGATCACAATAACTGTCCTTTATTACTAGGCGATTATTGATTGCATCTTATTTTGATAATTCCTTATTTGTGTCCTGACTACCTTTTCTATGTATAGTTAGGGTGAAGGATTATGTAAACTGTATTTTTGAAATGTTTTTGATAATTCTGTAATGCTAGAAAAATGTATAAATAAAGTGAGGAAAAAAAAACAAAACAAAAAAAACACTTAGCCCTGATGTCAAGTCTTAAAGGTACATGATAAGCGCAGGCCTGATTACCCACGGAAATTCGCGGGGAGCCTTGCTCGCTCCCGCGAACGACAGGAGCACCACGTGATCAGAAACCAACCAATCGTTGATAAAGTAGGTAAAGGAAAGCGCGTCCCCGTCGGCAGCTGTGTTGCTCTACAGTGTGAAGAGCGCATCTTGTGTTCAGTATATTTCCATAATACAGACCAACAGACACCTGCAAAAATGTCCGAAGACAAGCCTAAGGTGAGCATCCGATTGTAATTATGCCGTATTTTGAAGCTTTGCTCAAAACGAGCCGCGTGAGGCCGAGATCCAGTTTCATTTTGTGCAACCTTGCTGAGAGTCAGATTGCGCATTTATGCGGGAGAAAGGCGGTCGGCACGCAATCTTTGTCTTGTTTTTATACGAACGCCATCCGTTTTTAATTTGCAGACTCGTGTTTTTTTTAAAGCGTGTTTTAAGCGTTCCGTTAATCAGATTCTCATTCAAAGAATGCCATTATTTTGTACGCACCGCGCGTTTGCTCCGGTGTAATTCAGCGTTTGCGGGTTTTTCTTTGTGAGAGCGGAGTGGCGCTGACCGGCCACGTTACGCCACTGGCGTAAGAAAAAGCCGCAAGAACAGCGGAACGAAATATAAAAGAGCCTCGCAACACTCAATGGCATGGATGATAAATTAACGGCCACCGTGTATTTTCCACGCTAGTCAAAAGTATTCAGCCAAGAAGTTTGATTTGGTTAATCTGTCCGTTACGGTATTGAGTTCTGAGTTGCACCTCGCTGCGCCAGATGCTTAAAAATGGCGCACAGAGCTGCAACAATGTTTGAATAGACGGCTAACATTTGCTGCTGTATTTGCATGTGTGTTTTTGTACGTCTCGTTCGCTTCACTGCTGCTCTTACTATCGTATAGTTGAATGTTCTGAACGTTGTTATACATGTGCTTCCAACCCCCTGCAGTTCACTTAGTTCTTAAAAAACTTAGCATCCACTACTAGGCCTTGTTCACTGCTTAAGTTATAGCCTTCCAAGGGCCTCATATCATATTCTACAGCAGGATTGTGTTTCATTCATCTCATATGTGTACATTTTGCTCTATATGATCTTCCCTGCTTTCTCATACATGCACTTTGTTGTTATTGTTTCAGGAGGGAGTGAAAACAGAGAATGACCACATCAATCTGAAGGTGGCAGGACAGGATGGCTCGGTGGTCCAGTTCAAAATTAAAAGGCACACACCACTCAGCAAATTAATGAAAGCGTACTGTGAGAGACAGGTAAGGCGTTTCCACTAGGTAGATAATCATGCTTATGGTAAACCATGGCACTCAGGACTGCTGGGTTGGCCGTCACTTCTGAGATATATATTTTTTAGAACACAAAACTCATTTATTGACGTATTATTAAAAATCTATAATATATCCAGTTCCTAGACTGATGTAAATATTGCTTTTATTTCAGGGCTTGTCGATAAGACAGATTAGATTTAGATTTGACGGGCAACCAATTAATGAGACAGACACACCGGCGCAGGTGAGTAAAAGTGCCCCTTTTTTGTGACGTAATCTCCAGTGCTATTTATATTGGCTTTTATGTTTGTTTTTGCTATTCATTTTAGTTTTGTTAATAGTGTTTTAGCCATTTTTATTTTTTATTTTTTCTGTTTTAGTCATGTTTGTCCTTTAAACAATTGAGAAATGCTGTCAACTAAAAATTAGTTAAGGTTGAAAATCTATCAACTTTTTATTTTATTTGTTTATTCCAATTAAAATAATTTTAAATAGTCATTTTAACACTTGAAGTCCCTGATCATTCTTAATGATTTACCACCCCCAGGTGTAGGGTTTTTTGTGTGACCAGATGATGATGATTGAATATTAAATATAATTTTAATACCCTAATTGGGTAACACTTTACAGTAAAGTAACTATATCAGTTAACAATGAGAAGTACTTCTAAAAGATTTATTAATCTTAATGTTAATTTCTACATTTACTATTGCAATAAAAATGTAAAGATGCATCTGTTTATATTAAATAAAGCTTATCAAGGTAACACAAACTATCGTTAAGCTGTAAAGGATTAATAAATGCTGTACCTTTTGTATTTTTATTTTTATTGTTAGTCAATGTATTAACTAATGTTACCTTTGCATTTGTTAGCTGGAGATGGAGGACGAGGACACGATTGATGTATTTCAGCAACAAACTGGCGGCTCCTGCTAAAACTCCACAGCACCTGAACCCCACACTTATCTATTTTATTCCTTATGATGTTTCATTCAGATGCTTTCACATCGTTTCCCCTTCTCTTTCTCTCTATTCTGTCATCTCTAGCTTTCCTAGAGTGGGCATCGCAAATGTGTTTTCAGTAATATTTATATGCGCAATGATTAGACAGCTACTGTGGTGGGGGAACAAACCCAAGAAGACTGCCAGAGGGCGTACTTATTCAGAATATCCACACCAGCCACCATGCAGGGTTTTATGTTGCTCCGAACTCTGATTCACTCAACAAGCCCCGGGAAGCGTTCACCCTCTCCATTGTATGTCCGCCCAATACAAAGTGAGGAAGCATAGGTTTTGTTTTCGTCACCTTTTGATTCTTAAGAGCTTTAAGTAGGCCTGTGTCCACTCAGATTCTATTTGCCTGTATGTGTTGTAGAAATATGTTCAACCAGTGCTGTATTCATCTGCCTTTTAATGGGGCAGCTTCTCGTATCAGCTCACTGTAGGGACGGGATCTGTGAACCATCTCGGTGGAGGTCGATTAAAAATGAAGACACTGACTACATGATACAATTTACAGTGACCCCTTCTGGACCAAACCCCAAAGATGGTACTCCATTAGCAAATAAGGGCAGGATTACACCAACTAGTTCTGTATTTATACTTTTAAATGTCTGTAGAAATATATCCATTTACCATTTGTTTCCTCTCGAGTGAAAGTGAAACGGGACTGATCTAAAAAGACCAATATATCTTTTTTTCCTGTTCATTACTTATTTTCCCCCCCTTTTTTTAAAACCCAAAACTGACCAGGTCTTGAAGCAAAAACAAAAGGGAATCCTTTCAGGCTTTGTCGGGGTGATGTCACGGCTCGCAAGGACTGGTCTGATTTCTTTTAACTTCTCTTGCCCTCCCAGTGTAATTCATATGGCTGAAAGGGAGAGAGTTTGACTCAAAGATTTCCAGATGTTGGCATCCTTCTGTACTGATATGTACATTTTTTTTTTTTTTTTTTTGTTGTTGTTGTTGTCCTTTACTACTGTAAACAATAAATATAGTTTGGTACTCATTTTTTTTTATTTAATTTTTTTTGCCAAGGCTTTTTCGTCATGTCCAAAGAGTTTTGTGTAATTGTTTAACAGCATGTTTTTCAGTTTGCCATCAAATATGGAGCCTGTAGAAAAGCTTATAGAAGCACAAGGACGCATCCTTTAACAAGATGTCAAAAGTTTCTTTATACACAGTTATTACTTGTATAAACATACAAAAACATGAGATGAAGTGTCAATAAAGATTAAATATAAAATATAAATAAAATCTAGTGTCACAAAGGCACTTGAATGTACATGTCACACATGTAGCTTTTTGCATTGTCTTACAAGACGAGATGCAGTGTCTTTTCATGTCCACGTTTAAGATTAAAATATATTTCTAAAAATCTACAGTAACAGTTACAGAGAACAAAATGCTTGTAAAACACTTTTCTTACACTGAAGTGCAAAACTGCTAAATAAAAATCTTGCCTTCAGACTGGTGGTGAACAATATTTTCTTGAGATATTAAACCTATTTGGTCAGCAGTAATGAAGTCATGTAATATCACTATAATTATGTACAGGTTGCATGTTCTTCCATACAGCCATTATAGTCCCCTTTATTTGTTTACTTTGGCTGAAACGAGCAAACACCACAACCTACTTAGGGAACTGTGCTGTTTTTCTCCCTAAACCCTCTCGTAAAAGCTTTAATTAGTGTCTGAAAGGGAGTCTGGAATTTTTCAGGGAATTTTAGGTCAAGTATATATGGCAATATGTTTGTAAACACATTTGTCCTCTTACGTGATTCTTCACATAACATGGTCTATGAAGAGAACTAAGAATCCACTAGAGCTTATAGATTTTTCTTCATTGATTTGTTAGTTACCTGTGCAACAACATTAACATGTTAGCTATTCACATTCATGTTCTTTCACCTGGCCCAGGCAGAACAGACACTTTCTTCCCTAATTGTTTTGTGTATTTAAATACACTGTTCTGTAGCCCTACAAATTTATTTTTCTTTCTTCCTTACTATACCCATTAAGACCTGAGTAAATACATACATCTTCAAATGTACCAGGCAAACCTTTTTCATTTGTGGGGAAGTGTGTGATTCAAGTGCCTGGTCTTATTCCCTTGTGAAGCACCAGTTGTGTTATTGGGATGTCTCGCTTTATGTTCTGCACCGAGAACTGAGAAAGGGAGAGTCTGCAGATTCTTTGCCTTCGTCACAAGGAGGCGCAAGAAGACAGTCGATGTGTAAAGTCTTATAAGAGCCCAGCTTCCCGGCACATGTAGTAAAACTGGCCTCTTTTTGCAATAAGGTTACTGGGAGAATCCATCTCGACGATATGTCCTTTATCCATCACAATCACCCTGAGAAAACAAAAATAAGGCAACGTTTAAACATTAGCGAATTAATGTGTAATAGGCAAATATAAAGTAACGAGGTTCCCAAAAAATATTTGTAATGTATATAATGTTAACAAAACGTTACATTATAGATAATATTTTCATTTGGGCAATTCTAATAAACATTTGGGTTGTCAGATAAGCGTTTATTTTCATGAATTACAAAATTGCTCATTTTGCTGCTGTATGTTGTAAACTGGTAGTACCATGTTATTTAATGTATTAATTCTGAACAAACAGGTTACAATCACTTTGAATTGGAACCGTTTTAATATGTAATCTACTAAATTACATAAAAAATAATTAAAAGCGTTGTAATCTGTATTACGTGTTCTTATCGTTGGGCTAATAAACATGATTCTCGTTATTTACCTACAGCGGCTATTGACCCGGAAGTAAACGAAAATGCAAGAAATACTGTTTGCAAAACTCGTCTCCGATTAATGTGGTCGCATTAACTAAAATTAACCAACATTTGTCAATAGTGTAGCAATTTATGAATGCAAAAATCAGCATGCGGCCATTTGTCCTCAAGGTAAATGTGATTATTTTGGACCACTCAAACAAACAGCAATGTTTGCAAATGCCACAGAGGAAAATTTGGGAACCACTGTTTAATGGCTTTGTATCTTGACATACTTTGTGTAATCCATAATGGTATTGAGGCGGTGTGCGATGGTAAGAACAGCACAGTCCTCAAACTGGCTGCGGATGGTAGACTGGATCAGGGTGTCTGTCTCCAGGTCCAGTGCAGCCGTGGCCTCATCCAGCACCAAAATTTTTGTCTTTCGGAGAAGAGCTCTTGCTAGACAAACCAGCTGCCTCTGACCAAGACTGCAGGAAGAGAACCATTCACCATTGTTAATCCAGCGTCTGGCTGCAATTTGCAGGCCATCGGAGAATATGAAATAAATAAACTTTAAACTACTTTTTAGTTCTTAAAAAAATAATGAAAGAATAGTACTGTAATGAAAGAAATGCACTTACCTGAGATTTTCTCCTCCTTCTGAGCACTCATGATTGAGTTTATCTGGAAGTTCAGACACAAAATTTTTAAGGTGAGCCAGTTCTAAGGCATTCCACACTTCCTCATCAGTATAGGCATCGAATGGGTCAAGGTTCATACGGAGAGATCCTGAAAACAGCACTGGATCCTGGAAAGATATCAAAATAGCAAAAAACAGATTTGTGAGAATTTCATACAAGTTGAAAAAGCCATGACATGACAAAGAAATTCTAGAGTAATTTTGGTTCCAAATGGAATATCTCAGTTGTACACACTTGTGGGATGATGGTGATGCGGGATCTTAGATCATGAAGCCCGATCTCCGCAATATTGATTCCATCGATGTAGATCTGTCCTTTTGCTGCTTCCAAGATCCGGAAAATTCCAAGAGCCAAAGATGATTTTCCTGCACCAGTTCTTCCCACAATACCTATCTGAAAGGATAAGGAACCAGAGAATAAGCCTGCGGGAACATTTTCAACATAGCTTGACTTCCAGGCAAAGAAATAATGTAGCTATTATGCAGGAACACTTTGCATTACCACAATCCCACCAAATGTTTGTCAAGCATAATTACAGCAATGTACTTTGAACTTTCACCGTATAGCCTAGTTAGAACAATAAAATTATCTTTGAGAGTAATTGATGACATTTTTGGGTGAGCTACTCCCTCAAGGTCTACAAGAATCTAACCTTGTTCAAGAGAAATGAGGCGAGGCATGTATCATCCATAAAAAAAAAAAGACAGCAATAATATTTTAGAGTAAATGCTAATATTTTAGAGTAAAGTCTTCACTCGTACCTTCTCCTGCTCTTTGATGTGAACAGAGATGCCCTTCAGGGCCAACTCCAGGCCTTTACGGTACTGAAGGCCATAATCTTGAAATTCTATGGTCCCTTTTTGAGGCCAAGATGGCGGTAGAGAACTTCCCTCTATGCTCCAAGCCGCCTGTAAATAAGGATATAGACAGTAAAAATCCTTGCTATTACTGACCAACAAAGAAAAAAATGAATGGAAATAAAGGTTGATAAATGTAGACTGAAGTTTGAATTATGCTATACAGCCACACTCACTTCTTTTGGAGTGTCTGCATATTCTTTCACTCTCTCGACTGATACAATGTTGTTCTCTACATCCGTCCATGACCTTACAATCCAGCTCAGGAAACCTGTCACCTAAAAACAGCGAACAAAATACTAGATTAATTAAAAAAAAAAAAAAACAGTCAATAAGGATGGGATGTGATTTGTCTGTTCTAACACAGACAAAAACAAACAATGTTTGCAAAGGTTGACCACAAATGAAAGCTACACCACAGGAGATCTTGTGCAAGAGTTAAAAGCTTTTTTGGTTTGAGGGTGAACATTGCAAGAGCGAGACTGCCACATGAAATATATCTAGTTGCTCTTGTATTTATATTAGTAATGGCAGATTCTGCATGGAGACATTTGAAATGATTCCCACCTGAAGTGAATGAGACACGGCCAAACCGACCATCCCAGGGCTCAGGGTTCCTTTTGCCATCACAGAGAGAATAGAAGCAGCAAGGACGATGCCATTACCCAGAAACTCCAAATTCACACCCAGCCACCTGCACAAGAAGACATCCCAGAACTTAATATCAATATCAAGCAATCAATATCTATGTTCCAGGATGCACAAAACAATAGTATAAGGTGCCATAAAAAGTGGCATTGACACAGAATGCGGTCTTGCAATTCATCAGCAGTGTTTGTTAAATGGCTGTTATAATCCACTGCACCCACCTAGTTGTTTTTGAATGTGCTTCTAGCTTGTGATATTTGTTTTCTCAGTTTTTGAGTCGTGCCTCACCTTGTGGCTACAAAACGGGGAAAGTAAGCCGCTTGGTTGTGATCCACCTTGTGATTGACACCCATGATGAAGCGCGACTGCTCATTGAACGCCCGGATGACACTGGCACCCTGCACTGTCTCGTTTAAATGCGTGTAGATGGGAGAGCGACTCACTGACTCCAACCGCCGCAGCTGGCAGGATGTGGCTACATAGAAACTCTTCAAGGTTGAAAAGAGTGAGAGTGAGATTATAGCCAAAACTGTAATGATTTCAATCATTGCTTTTGAATTCAGGTATCGCTGGCTCAGCAGATGGGTTCTAGACAGTTCTAGCAAATTAGCCTTCTGTGATTAAATGCAAGATTCAGGCATACCTGTATGAAACCATAGAGGAACACCATAGGAAGGATGATAACGGCTGCGAAAGGAGTGGCCATCAACACGATGATACAGACTTCCATCAGTTTAAAGAAGTAACCTAGCATCATCTTCAGCCCATCAGGGATCATATTGTCAATGGCATCTATCTCTTTGGCAAAACGATTGAGGAGGTTGCCACTGGGAGTGGACTCAAAGAACGACATAGGGGAGTGTAGAACATTGTTTAGAAGTTCCAAGTGAAGATGGCGGGAGGCGATGATGCACCCTAAAGAGATGGCCACTGTGGTACCAAATATGGCAGTTCCTAAAGCCAAAGAAATTGAAATTACTTTAGTTTACTTGAATCATAACTTGAGCTGTTGAGGTAAAACACTAAGACTCTGCTGACCTTGAGCGAAGCCGAGAGCTCCATAGACTCCCAGTTTCAGAGCCGTGTTTAATTGAGTGCCGTTGATGACAGGCTGATCAGCCCACAAGCTTAACCAGTAATTATAAGACAGAGATGCTGCTTGTTGGAAGGCGTACAGGAATACAATGGAAACTATCAGAGGCAAACCAATAGTGCGGAAGTATTCAATGTACATCTCAAGTTTGACCTATTGGGACAGAGGGAAAATTGAGATCATAAGTCAAATGTATGTGGTTAATCTAGCAATGTCATCAAGTTTTAGGATAAATGCTCTTACCCTGCCAATCCGTGCTTTATCAACCTTAGTCAGTTTGCCCAGGTCTTCTTGGATGTGGTCTTCATCTGAATCAGGCAGTGGCTCAATTGTAATACTGTTGGTATCACCACTAAAAAAGAGTTTGAATCAGTTTTTATGCTTCTCATATTTAGTGAGTAACTTAACAAGCGCTAAGTGCTACAGACATGAGTCTAAATATCTGGAAATGAGCTCGCATTTTTGCCCTTTTGGTTCAATCATCCGTAAGTAAATATTTGTTATGCTCAAGACTATCATGATTACCAAAATGGTTATTAATTATGCACTTTTAATGCAACACTCTATTATAACTGCAGTCATTCTGCACCACAATTTCAGTGTCTTTTAAAGTTGTTTGCATTGTTTAAAGTCATATTCAGTATGACTGAATAAGCAAATTTAAAATCTCATACCTGATAAGCTGCTCTTGGGACAGATCCCTGGAAAATGGCATGTATTCAGTAACACTCAATCTTACGGACAGTCTTCTGGAGCCTGCAAATGTATGGATTTAACATAAAATTATCAATAATACTGAATCCATAATTCTATAATAAGAATTTTCACATTAAAATTAAATTTGGATCTGACATATCCCTTCTTAGAGGATAAGCTTAAACCGATATGAAGTTTTAAACTAGTCCTGGTTCGTTTATGCTGAATGGAGACTGGTGTAGCTTATAGTGTAACACTCGTTTAAGCAGGGCAACGCCAGAAAAGCATGTGGTGCATGTTGATTCTCTGAAGGAATAGCCTGCATCACCAGCATCCACAATAACTGCATATATCGTTTCAGCTAGTATAAGTACCTGAACACACACCACAGTAATATTACCTCTGTGGGAGGCCTCTGAAAAGCACTCTTTCCTTTCAGAGCTTGCAAAGGTATGGATGAAATCAGCAAAAGCCCCATTCCGGTTCAGAAGTTCTTGATAGGAGCCTCGCTCACTGATCTCCCCGTCTACCAGAACCAGAATCAAATCCGCCTGAGGCAGAAAGCTCATTCCATGGGTCACCAAAACCCGTGTCTTTACAAAAAAGAAATGTTGAATGTTAGATGTTGGAAATGCTAAGGAGATAGAAAATTACCCCCCATTCCATCCGTAGGGTAAACACTACAGTGATAGTCACCTTGTCTCTCAGTATGCCTCTGGGTCCAATGACTTTGTTGAAGATGTGCTGACCAACATGTGCATCCACCGCAGACAGGGGGTCATCAAGCAGGTACACGTCAGCTTTCCTGTAAACAGCACGTGCCAGGCTCACCCTCTGTTTCTGTCCTCCAGACAAATTTAAACCCTGGCAAAAGACAATGTAGAAACTATTTTTATCTCAATGTATATTAAGACTTATATACAGATGCATACTCATTCATGATTGGTCTCATATGGATGCTTATTGATCCTTTTGAAATATGAATCATTAAAGTTTAGCTCATGCAAGCTCAGTCCTCTGCTTTGGGTGGAGTACGAGGGTCTCACCTTCTCCCCGATCTCAGTAGCGTCTCCTGCAGGCAGATTGTCCAGATCTGGCAGCAGGGCACAGGCTTCAAGCACCCGCTGATACCAGCTTTCCTTTTTTTCCCGTCCAAACAGAATGTTGTCCTGTAGACTGGCATTTTGGATCCAAGCTTGCTGGGGAACGTAGGCAATTGAGCCCTATATTGACAAAAGCAAAGAAATGCTAAGAAAACAATAAACTGTAAGGATGAACTATTTTGCACTTTAAAATTTTATTAGTGGCCTTGAAATAGAAATAATCTTGACTTTTTCAAATTGCTAAAACATTTTGTTTATTTCCTAATTTAAATTAGATTTTCAATGTGGTTTTGGACTATTTTACCTCTTTTATTTTATAATTCTATACTACATATAGTTTTATATTACATGTGAGTCTACACTGAAGGGCAGGGCTCTCATTATGGTCACTGTTTGTACAATCATAGCATGCCATTCAAAATCACATTTCATAAAATATATACAATGAGCATTATGGTCGATTAATGTAAGTACCTTGACTGAGATGGCCCCGCTTCTTTTTTCAGTTTCCCCAAGCATGGCAGAAAGCAGTGAGGATTTCCCACTACCAACATGGCCGACAACAGCAACCAGTGAACCACAGGGAACTTTTACGCTGATCCTGCTCCAAAACACAGAGCAGGTGAGGGGGATGTTGCTTAAACTTGTAAACTTATTGCCTGATTGTGTATTCAGGAGACTTGTGGAAACTTTCTGGATAATAATACCTTTTTAGACATGGGGGGCCATCCTTAGACCAGCTGAAGGTTCCATTCTCAAACACTACACCATCCACATCTGACAAACAAAGAGGAACAATCACAGAGCAAAAGTAAATCATGTAATATCATGCCTTAATCACTTACCATAACATGCAATTTATGAAGGCAGACTATCAACTCAAACACAAATTGTTCTGGAGAAAAGTGCAGTTGAAATTACAGAGATCGCTTCTGGTAAACTAGATTTCTTCTGCAGCTTGTGAAATTACAGACTCGCTTTAATTACGCAGTCTAATTAGCTTTATCTTCACAATAACAGTTTTCACAAGCTATCTTGAACAGCTTTGATGAATGCCGCCCACCACTGTCCCCCAATCAAAATTCTTTGTATAATAACTGATAATCTGTATGTTTGTTCATAGCAACATGGTACTAATGGTACTTTAATAACTTTTTATACCAACATGTCTTTTTATGTTTCAAAAAAGAACTTTGTATATTGCTGTATTGTAAAATATAAATAAAAAATAAAATAATAAAAAATATTTTATAGTTATATCAAAGTTATAAGTAACATGTTGAATTACAAGTGCATATAAATAAAATTTAGTATTTATATCTAATTTATATTTAATTTAACATGGCTAATCATTTTTGTGCAAGGTCTGTGATGATCTACAAGTAAAATTTGTAAAATAAATACAAAAAATAATATAAAATAACAGTTTATGTAGTAGGCTATGCTATATTCCCTCCAGTTTGTTTTTAGAGATCTCTAATTGTTTTTGCCTGTGAGAGGAAGTGAGACATCACTACCATCTAACTGTGAAATTTAGAAGCTATTATCAAACTGTTGTTAATCTCACTCTCACTTATATTTTTACTGACAGACGGAAGTGAGGGGCAGAGGGTAAGTCTCACAGGGTGCAGACAAAATTCAGTCTGTTTTTAGCCTCATCTATTACACAATAATGTTTGTCAACAAGTGATCTCTTACCAGATTTAAAGGATTCCCTTGTCACATTGTCTGGTTTGAGTTCATCTTGACAAAGAAATTTCCCCAGACGCTTTAAAGAGACAAGAGCCTGCAACACAAGAATAATTTGCACATTTAAACTAAGATCATGAACAATAACTAAATACAGACACCATCATTAAATAGCCTAATAGGGCAGGATATAATGGTGTTAGAATTCGTGTTATTCTCACCTGCATGGTTGTGCTCATTGCAAAAGGAAGTTGGCTTAGGGGAGTTTTCAGTATGTTGATGAGAGCCATTGATACAAAGATTTTTTGAGCATCCAGAACATTCTTATCATCAATGAGCACATACACACCAAACATGGCAAAAGCAATCTGGCAAAGAATGGAAATCGCAGTCAAAAAAACAAAATCAATATGACATCCTGACCTAGTGGTAATATATGTTTACAATAATTAATTCAATGTAATTCAATGTGTGTCCTAAGCATTACTTAAGAAGGTTTTTTTCCTCACCAGGAAAGATGAGGAGTTGAAAGAGGCAATAGACACAGAGTATAAGATCTGTGATTTCTTCAGAGTTTTAAGCTCCTTCTCTCTGTATCCCAGGACCTGCTCCAGAAAAGCCTTTTCCCAGGCATAGAACTTCAAGATCTTGATTCCATTCAGAATCTCATTCATTAATTTGACCCGTCCATCCATGTACTTCATTTGTATCTCCTGTGAAATAACCAGAAAACAGGAAAGTTATTAAACATCACTAAATAAATATTTGAAATATATACATTTCAAAGTATTCAAAATATTTTGTTTGGATACTGATTGTGTGATGTTACATAGCTACAAGGCTTCTTGACTAACTGAAGCAGAAAAGTCTTCTTGGTCAACCACCATTACCTTTAACCATCTTATCCAGGCTATTATTTGCTGATGAACAGGATGGTTATGCTGGTCCACCAATTAGCATCACAACAATAAGAGCATGTCTTTTCAGCAGGATGACCTCACACCAGAATGACTGATACTGAAGAAGGCAATAAATTCCTAACTGCATGTTATGATATTCTTGAACACAATAGCTAGGAGCCTTAGATTGACTCAATCAGCGGCATGCCAAATGTCTGATGCTTTCTAAAAAGAAAATGTAAGTTTTATTGCCATTTGCAAGCATTGTGGTTACTTTGCTTTAGAGGAAGCATGGGGAACTTCAAAGGAACAAGAGAAGCTCGAATCCAACCCACACACCCACGCTCTGCTCACTTCACTATCTAAACCAGCTGTGGACCCTTCACGCTGACTTTCTTTTGCACACATTCACAGCACTCCTCTACGATCCCACAGCTTTTTAGGGGGTGAGATAAACAAGGAACTCATTCTCATCTCCTTTAATGAGAATCCTGTCAAGTTATTATTGAAATATTAAAAATAATTGTGCTTGGCACTGCCGGAGCTTGCAGTAAAACATATTTATAAAAAATCTTTTAGGTATGATATTTACAGTATGTTTTATTGGAGAGTAACCCCTTATAATGACCTCAAAGTGCAGATGAGTGACAACACTTGAATCATGGATGAGTTACAACATTACAGTACCTGGAGTTTGCTTCTCTTCCTTGCAATGAATCCATTCAGAGGGAAAATGAAGATCACAGTGGCAATGCCTGCTAGAGCAGATGGTCCTAAATGCTGAAAATAAGTCAAACAAGACATGTCTCATTTATTTCTGTTGGAAAGCTAAAGCAGCTATTCAGCAAGCATCTCCAAATGCTTAGAAAGAAATTTAGATTTTACTCATATTACTAGAATGGAGACAGTTTACTGGAGCGAAACAATAATAAAATAAGCAAATATATGTGCCCTCACCTGCCAAAGAAAGAAGAGACAGAGTGTGACCTCAATGGGTGCTAACCACACCGCATTAAAATATACCACAAAGTCCATCAACTTCTGGGTATCAGCAGAGACCAGATTGACAATCTCCCCAACCGTACATGTCCTGCGTGCTGCGCTGTTCATGACAAGAGACTGAGGATAAACAAGATGGTGACACAGAAGAAGAGAAAAGAATTGATTAAAAAATTGGACTGACACACTTTCATAAGAGCATTTGAATGGGCTTAAACTGGTTATGACCTAAAGGAAGCTGAATTGTAATGATAAGAATTTAGTTGAATTAACAAATTCAACTAGTTCATAACATGGGCAAAACTTGTTAAACTTTACTCTAGCCCATTTTGAAAAAAAATTAAGAATTCTAGGACCATTACATAGTCCATGAAATGTTTTTATGTATTTAAATTTTATTTTATGCCATGCCCCTGAAACTATTTCTGTATATACTTCCCTCACTCAAGAACCACAGACTAATAACAGAATCATAAAGGTTTTCTGCAGGTGAGATGGCCCTACCTTTCTGTAGACCAGACCCATGACAGCTGTTTTAACCCTCATGCCCACAGTAAAGCAGGTGTATGTGTACTGGTGGTTGAAGATGGACTGCAGGCAGGACAGGAGGAACATAAGAGAGGCGTAGAAATAGCCCTTCCACAACGGAGCGTCCTCATCCTTCATAAAGCCTAACAACAGACTACAAGAGAGAAAAGGGTTTGAATTAAGGCACTATATAGTTCGAAGAAATTTGCTGATTTCTGATGTAACTAAGCATTTGGCTAGATTTCTCTCACACAGACCGCATCTAACCATCGTGGTTAGGCTCAAGGTTTACAGTAGCGCTTAAACCCACAGCTTTCTTTGAAAATGGAGAATGGTGGATTTGTTGAACCTAACAAGAGGTAGCATGTTCAACTGGAAAAATGTTTTTCTGAATGCTAACCAAATGCTACAAAATCCAGGGCAGAAAACCTTGAATGTTTCCACAGTTTCCAGCAAAGTCCACCTTTTTTGACAGTGGATCCCAGTACAATACATGTAACTTGCTACAGTTTGGATCTCCCTGCTCGCTGGGAGCTGACTGAACCTCCCATTTAGCTGGCTGCTTGCCTATAGTAACCACAACCCCGACAGTGTTCCTCTACCCTCCCCGAAGCTAACACGTCTACGGCGGACAGAATGCTGTGGTCATCTCTCGCTCTCTCAAGCTTTCAGACTTGAAGCCATAATTGCTTCTCTGTGGGCATAAACAGCATGATCTCTGTCTGGCTGGTATGGCGTCTCTGACTCAAGCACCTGCTGCACACTGCCACTTCCTGTTTTCATCCAAAGATATTGTGAACCGTAAGATGTCTCTTCTAAAAATATTTTGATAACCTTTAAAAGCACAGAGGGGCCATCTGTGTTTATTTGAAGGAAGAACTTCTCATAAACACAACCCAAAGCCTAGCTTATCCTAGATACCAAAAGCCCAAAGTTTACGAACTTAAACTAAGGACTGGGCCAAGATGACTCATTAAATCTGCTTTGACTTTCTCACCTTAGAACCTGTGGAACTGAAAACATGAAGGCGTCGTGGACCATGAGGCACAGTGTCCCCGTTAGGAAGTAGGGTCCGAAGCTACGAGCTAGTGTCCGTAAGAGACAGAATCCCGAACTCTGCTCCTTCTGAATCTTCCTGAGAAACTGGGCTTGGTCTGGTAGTCGAGATCCCAAAGCAATACTGGTGCTTAGGTGGTTCTCCTGCCTGTAGATGGAGAGGAGGCAAATAGACACATGCATAAGGAATTGGTGCTAAAGCCAAATTGCAGTTGTTAAGCTTTTTAATACCTCTTTGAAAGTTGTAATTGAAAACAGAATGACATTAAAGCATCCTGTGCCACAAGTTTCCACAAATTGTAAACTGCATGGGACTTCTGACATGTGAGGCCTTAAAAGAGGATTTCAGAGGACTTGAAAACACTGTATGTTTAAAACAGAAAAGTGTTAACAAGCCAACCAATTGACACAATCCTCCTGTCTCGACCGTGGATGCAGCAGGGCTCCTTTTGACTCAATTTAGGTCTGTCTCTTTTGTGGGCATCTTTCAGATGGAAATGTGATTGCAAGCAGCATGAGGATCCACAGCAACATAAATGTGCATGTGCTTCAAAATGTCACGAGTGGGAAAAACTTGTCTGCTATTTTAATGGAACTTACTGCTGTAACTTGGTGCGCTCTGCTGTCCATTCTTCTTCCAGGTCAGATATTATCTTCTCAGATGTATCCTCTTCCCTCAGTCTCCACAGATCTTCTGCTTGCAGAGGAGAACGGTATCCCTTGAAAATCAACCTGCAAGGGCACACAACACAAACTAAATGCATTACTTTCACTGTGACTGGACTAATACATATTTAAAAGAGCATTTTCACAAATTAGAAATTAGTTTATTTGCAAAAACAGATAACTCTGTTTGTAAAATTTTTCAAAAATCATGTTTTTTTTATTATGGTATTTTGGTATATTTATATTTTTTACCTTGTCAAAATAACCCAATTGCAGTTTGATTAAGATTAATTGGAATGCACAATGAAAAAAACATGATTTTTGAGAATTGTTAAAAACTGAGTTATCTGTTTTTGCAAATTAACACTTCAAATGGTATTCAAAATCATTTAATTCCCTACCCGCTGAACCACCAGAAGAGGATCTTGGACAAGAATGATGCATCTTGAACAGGACATGCATTCTGAGAATAGAACAAGAAGTTGGCTACAAATTCAATATATCACCAAAAGTGAATTAAATATACTGTATATGAAATAAAATAAATAATGTGCTTACAAACTAGAAAATAGTCATTTAACTATAATTTATTGACTTAAATTTGCCCACTTATTGCCCGGTACCAATAACATTAAAATGTATTGTCCCATACTGATATCTAGCAGTGTCTTCATTGGAATAACCAAACATCCAAATTAAAATATGGTACAATTATATCATTAACTATAATAACAAGGAATGTTGAAAACAGTTCTAACATTATAAACATAAAGAACCAGGTGTGTAACTGTCAACAGTCAGTTTTCGAAAGAAGAGTTTCACAGTTTTGCTTTCTTGGATGGAGAAAGCAGTGGTTAGAAATCATATTTGGCAACAGTGAACTCAGAGTAAACAGAGAAACAGAGTGAAAGTGTGTGAGTAAGAGTGGTAGACCTAGATCTGTGTGTGTGTGCATGCCGTATGTGCCACTGTAACACTCTTCCACCCACTGCTGACCTCAGTGCTGCCCTCTTACCCATACAGCCATCCACCCAAACACTCACTCTCTCTCCCGCCTCCTCACCGGAGGTCTCACTCTTCAAGATGCTGTGAATAACCCTACACAGGAAGTGACTGAGCCAGGAGGGGATCAAGGGGTGTGGCACCGACGTCTGTGGCTAGAACCTCATCAAAAACACACTAATTCCTCTCTGAGCTTGTTTCCTTGTTTTTCTCTTGAGGAGAACAGTCAGATGGACCACTATCTCACGAGATGTCTGGAGATTACGTTGTGTGTTGCTCTGCTCTGGGTGTAATTTGCATACATAACAACCAAACAGTGGGCAGAATGAGTCAAGAATTTGGTTTAAAAAAGGATATATCATTATCCGGGAAGGAGGACCACAGAGTGTCCATGTTGATGAGTCAAGCTGACTGCCGAAAAACATCTTTTTTATCCAATAGCTAATATCTAACTGGCGCATACTTGCGGGGGACAGTAGTTGAGTATTCTACCACCATTACCATAATTCACTTGGTGAAATGGTGGGGTTGGGTTCTATATTACATAAGGACACTAGTAAACAACAGAAATTCACCACAGGCTTGTTTGTGATGGATTATTTTAGCTGATGGAGAGTCTGCTCTGTTCGTACCTTGAGGACGGCTTTGCCTGAGGGTGCCCGGTCTGCAAAACAGCTGAGGAAGAGTTGTGCCAACTGCAGGGCGAAGTACGAGAAAAAGGCCAAATACCGCACAATATCCGGAGAGAGACCCTGAAAAGCAGAGACACCAAAATCAGCAGATCACATACAGATTACAGAAAAAGAGAGCGCGGGCAGACTTTCCATTTTAAACGAGTACCACAACCAGGGATTTCCCATAATCTACTGTGATGTTATTCCAGTTCCGATCCGCAGACTTCCCAAAATGCTGTTTACACACAGAACATTCTGTTCTGATGGAACTCTCTGGAACACACCTTGTTGATGAATATCCGAACCAAGACTAAATCTCTTAATGAACCTTGAAGGGCTTGTTTACTGAAGACATTTCAAAACATCACTCAAAATGTAATGTGAGAACTTCTCTTCTACTTTTTACATTTCAGTGATGACACGTCCCAGACTAAGGATTAATGTAAAAAAATATGATCTGCTGTTTATTCTGTAAGAAATGATGCAGTGCTACAGCGCAGAGTCCTTTCTTACTTCGCCTATGTCAGAAGACATGGGTGTGCACGAGCATTAACAACATAGTAAAGCTTATTTTGAACAGTTAAGGCAAATCATGGTGAAAACCAAACTCTTTAATGGCCTGCTTTATATAAATGAATTACGTATGAAAAGAGCCATAAAAGGCCTCAAGTCACGCTACAATCTGGAAACTCATAGATCGCTGCTGTTTAAGCCTCCAGCCACTATTTGCTGGTGAGGAGCCAAAAGTAGCTATATTTACAAAAGCTTCACATGTGCTGTTCATATGCTGCTCATGCATTTCTACACATATATCAAATGCTAAGTTTGTCTTTCTGGTGTCCTGGATATAGCATCCTGGCTTTACTATTGGAGCGCAAACCATGCAGAGACAAATCTGTAGTAAATGTCCGTTTGGCCGAGATAGAGGCTTTATTCTTAACCACACCACAAAATAAAAAAACAAGGCCAGAGTGGTTGCAGTGGTCACAATGTAGGTCAGTCAAAATGTCTTCCCATTTTTATTCAAGCATAAAGTCAGCGTGCCAGTGAGAAATATGCTTATCTGTCTTTATGTTTGACCCAGTTTTGTGTGATATGGGTCAGAACCGCCTAGTCTCGTTTCTAAATCTGGTAAACCTGTTTTCTTGCTAGCTCCATTATTGTTGTGTGGCATATAAAATTGATTAGAAACATGTACTATGGCCTGGTTATTGACATGGCACATAAAAATGTTTTGAACTTTGAAATATTTTATGCATTTGATTTTAATTATTTAGTTAGATAAAATAATTAGCTTAACCCAAGTGAGGTGTTTAACTAATTTACATTATAAATAGTCATACTATACTTCAACATACTGTAAGATTCAGTAGGGGTAAAAGGACACTTTCTGACATATGTTTCAAACTAACACCTACTTGGACTTCACCTGAACTCATGATATGAATGTGACAAAGTCCAAACCTGGGGAAAATCAACAGTGCTAAAAGTAGAAACTGCTGGAATGCTGAGCTGCTGTGTGTTTGTGAGAGTGTGCTCCAATGTATTTGCTTGCACGTGTGTGGATATGTATTTAAGACTATGTATGTGTCTGTGTTTGTCTGTATGTTTGAGCATGAGGATGTTTTTATGTGTGCACCTGTGTTATGTTAATACACCCATATGTGCAGGGTTAGTCCAGGATTTTGTGAATGTACTGTGAAAACTGAAAATCCCCGAGTTTTGGGATCTGTGTCTGTTGTCATTTCTCTCACCTGATCCACAGCCAGCTGGACCTTTGCGTGAAGCGGAATAAGGGAACAGACCACGCCCAACAACCAGAAGAAGAACAGGAAAACAGAGGAACGGCATCCTCGCACTCTCTCCCAATGAATCACGCACACGGCTAACACCTGTCAAACACACAGCTGTTAATAACATTGTTCTCATCTGCTAAAATTACAGCCTGTACAAAACAAGTGATAAATAACTTCAAAAAGGAGCCTAATTACAGAAAGCCCTCTTACAGATGAGTATCTACTGAATGATGCAAGTTTACTTTAAAGGCGAAGCATGTAATTTTTTCAATGCTAAAATACTTTCTCTTTTTCCTGGCTTAATTCATTTGTAGGCTCCACCCCTAAAAGTGTAAACACTGTGGTTTGTTTAAGTGACCATTGGTGTGAGTTGGGAATGGGACTGTGTTTGGCCAGCCAATGGAAAATTGCAAAAGTGTTCCGGGAATCTTCATTGCTTCATCCTTTTTGAAATTACACATTTCACCTTTGACTCTAACTCATTGTGAAAGTCTTTAAATAGATTTAATTACATTTAATAGATTTAAATTACAACTATTGAGTCTATGAACTTTAGAGAGAAGAAAGAGCAGCAGGCAAAATTTCATCCTGTCAAACGAATATCCAACAAAGAAAAAAGCTATATTAAAAACATTGTATACATGCAGGTTGCATACAGGTTAATTCAGTCAGTTAAAAGTTTTTGCAATGTATATGGATAAAACATGGAGCATCTGAGAACTGATTTTAAGCAGACATGGACTTTACTTTTTAAATTGTACTATGCTTTTGTATTATCCATGATTAAATTTGTTATATTTTTGTTTCAGCAGTTTTGTCGAGGTTATATTGGGATTTCCCTGTCCACCACGACAGCTGTCTCCTCTAATAAAACAACACATGTAAAGTGTGGCCTGTGTTAATCCCACATTTCTCTTAATTACTGCGAGTTTTCTTCATCCAAAAACAATTTGAAATTCTCCATTTCTCAAAACCAGACTGTCAACCAGTGGCTCTCCCTGATCCCAAGCTTGATGTGATGTTCAGTTGTTGCTCTATCTCCTAGGTAGCACAAAACATAATTTGATTACGTAAAAAACAGCCTCCTAGTGCGGTACAGATGAAGGATCAGGACTGGGCCCAAAGACGCCTCCTCAAAACCAAACCAAAGCCCTATAGCCTCAGATAAATCAGGTGAAACCTTTAAAAGGAACTCTTAATCACGTCCTAACGAAACACGCCTGCGGAGGTTTTTGCGCTACCTGGGAACAGAACATGTAAACCACATGTAACATCTGCATTGTTGATGTTGTGTTTAGACTTTACGTCTCGCAAGAATAAGCCATGACTTCTCTGGACAGTGGGAGGAAGCCAAAGCTTGTAATTATACTGGAGAGTTAAGAGCGATAGAAGACAGAGACAGATCTGCTTCCTGCGGCTTAAATGACAGCACGCAGCGAAACCAGCAGCAGCTTATGGTGGGTGAAAAAAAAAGTAGCCTTTACAGCAGCCTTCAGCTCCACACAAAGACATAAACTAAGTACTCAAAAACTCAATTTAGGGGCCAAATGTAAAAGAGTTTGGGTATATGTAGTGGTTATAGCCCTATCTCCACATCATTTTTTACGAGAACAGATAAATGTCAAATTAAAATTAAAATAATGATGAGGAGTATTTTGAAAAGCCATTTCATGCATCTAAATCTGGTGGGCTAATGGCATATAGGTCCAGGAAAGTAAGCCAGACTGCATTTTCCATAACCTAATACTCATAACTAACCTGAAAGATGGGAATTTGGGCAAATTTTGTGTTCTTTTAGTGAATCAGACACTATAACAGCATGCATAAATTAATAACAATTCATTCTTTGCAAATTCTTCTTCTAGGTTGAACAGAGTTGTGGCTGTTGCTTTCTAAACTGTTCATTACATAAGCAAACTATTACACAAGAAACCCATATGTGGTAAGGAAGGTTGGGCAAGGCAACGAAGCAACATTTTCATAATTTAAAAGCAATATTTATGCACCTACTTAATAAAATCTCCAAAATACTTGAGGTTTGATACCTACATTACAGCACTTCACCAAGTTATGACAATGCATTAGTTCACTCGGTGACCAATTAAGATCACAATCTGTTGTGAAGAAAAGGGGCTTTTAGGGACAAGATCTCACTGTTTAACTCTTTGAGTGTTTTTTCTTTGGCATTAGCCAGTGTTGACTTAGGTGTCTGAGGAGACCACAGATGGGTCATGAGTCTGGTCTGGAGCCCGTCTCTGCAGGATGCAAATGGAACATGCGGACAGAAAGCGATGATGAGATTGTGTTCATTAGGCAATGTGTAGGTGTGCCCCTAACCTAGTTCACCTCAGAGTGTCACACTCTATTAGATGAAAACAGCTCCTGCTGTGTAAGGGTTTAGAAGCCATTTTGCAGACATAAGCAGGTGTGTAGAGAAATGAATTATGGGACGAAAGGCTTGTAGGAGGGGGAATGAATGAAGTTTAAATCTCTAATGTACACTCGTTTATGTGGCCCCATGCATACATTTTTAAGGTTTAATATGTGATGCTGGTGTTTCCACTAGGGTTTGTAACTATCACAAAGTAAGATCCACACACTGCTGCAGAATTCTCACAATTCTACTTGACGAAGATCCTTTGGATCTTGAGAAGGTTCTGCCTCCTCTGACATTTTGTCTAAATCTGGATATACGTACATTCTCTCGTTTTTTTAACTAGAAAGACTTCCTTGGAAAACAACTAATCAACAACTCCACTAGCTTAGATTTACATGACTATTCTGGTCAACCCGCTATACTAAAACACGCTAACAAGCGTCTAGATTAGAATGGAGACTCATTTTGGTCTAAATACGTCTTTTCAGCAAGACTGGACTACATATTAAATTTTAAAGGTGCATTAGTGAAATTTTGTGGGCAAAAAGTTGAAAAAGTGAAAGTGATTAAGGCACTTTCAAACCCATTAGGTAACCAACTTTAACTCGCTTCAAAATTTGTATTAGGTAATCTTTCAAACTTGTGCAAAATTCCTAATCGAAATGAATGAATTTCACATCGAAATAAATGGATTTTGCCTACAACAATTTGCTGAACAGTCATAAACGTAACCATAACTTAAGCCTGGGTAGCAATTTTTCCCATGCTAAGATAAAAATTGTAGCAAGCTATAAAACAAAACCAGGAATTGTATTGTTCCTTATATTCATTTGATGAAAAAAAAAAGAAAGATTGGGGCTCATTTGCATCATTAATAAACATTACTATGCATTTTTTATGCTGGTCTCTACCTGCACTGCTACATATATTTTATACAGTAAGTATAGAACCTAGGGGTTACATTACCACGGTGAGACTGCGTATGATGGGACTGAGCAAGAAGACAAGGTGTTGCTGGATTTCCTGTCTTCTTTCCAACAGGATGTAGAAGAATTCCACAAAACCAAAGGATGCCAGGAAGAACCCCAGCAACTGTAAAAGAGCAAAGAGGAATACAATTCATATCAGGGTGAGAACTGAGTCACTCTCCCGGAAGCTCTGGTGGTCAGCAACTCTAGAGAAGAGGTGCGATTATGATAAGAGTGGATAGGAATCTGTGTGACTCTCAACAAACGGAAGAACAACTGCATTTCAAGCAAAAGTTTTTTAGAGCGGAAGAGTGAAAAGTGAGATCACAACCTCACTCACACCGCAAACTGTGGTTAAACACATCACTCTCTCTTTTACTGTCTTCCTTGGTTACTAAAGTTTGAACACGACCCCTCATTCTACCCCGACCACCACGTTCACTTTGTTTTAACACTCTGGTTTGAGTTTTATAGCCCACAAAGCTGGTACTTTTGAGACCCGGACAGGCTTGTATAACATTAATGGGTCTTAGCGGTCTGTCTCACCAGCTTGGCACTGCAGAGTGAAGAGAGGGGCAGCCGACCTCGGCCATGGCAGTACAGATGAAGGCAGTAGAACGGAGAGAGGACCCACAGGTAGATCCATGGAGCCCACACCAGGACTGTGTTCTGGAAGCAGTTGCTCAGTTCAGGGTTATGTGTGTACCATGTCTGATTCCAGTCCTAGAGATGAAGGAGAGGGTGTGCTTAACTTTTCAACCAGTTATATTATAATTGACAGTCTTCATTCTTTCATTGGATCAACATTTTCTTCATCCAAATTCAGCCCACACAGAAACCAGATATGTCCTGAATGTTCCAGAACATCTCAAATAAGGTTATAATTTTGAACATTTTGTGATTTGTTTACCATATTGGTAAATGTTTGCTTCTTATTGTTTATCTTGGCCAGGCTCATCACCGACTTTCTCTTATTTCTTTCTGTTACTGGGTGAGAAACAACTGAGTTTCAATTATATCTTGAGATTGGACTAACTCAGTGTAATTGAAAGAACAGATATGTTAGAAATTCTGACAACTAAAGAAGCTAGTAAAATCGGTGTATTAAATTGCCATCTGCTAGCTTGTTTAAAATATTAAATGTTATGAAAAATAAATCACATTCCAAAGTTTGACCACAGTGCAGCATTTTAATTTAATGTGACACATTTATTAAATATTCCAACTTTAACTAAAAAGTCATAACATGCAGGAACAGGAAAACAAATCTAAGGTTCTCAGGTTGTTGGAATCATATACATGCTTCCAATGTAATAAATGTAACATATACAATCCAAATTAACTGTATAGATATATTCAGTATAGATATATCATTATATATATATATATATATATATATATATATATATATATATGAAAAAATCTTGAATAATATTCAAGATTTAAAGTCACATAAGACGTTTGCTCACCCATAGAGGGTCAAGTCCACTTAGACTGCATAAGGTATCCATTCACTCGTCTGGTCCTGAAGCTGTACCTATCCCTGCTGTGTATCCTGGTGTTTTAGACTTTTCTGTCACTCTGTGCTCTGTCTGAGTCAAACTCTCCCTTCGTCCTGGGATCTCCTACACACTCTCTTTCACTTTTGTCACTGCTTGTTTCTGAGAGTGTCTGGAAGTGTCTGCTTTTTGACCACCAGTCTGACAGCAGCTTAGGTGGGTGGTTATATTCACTCTCTCCTCCCAGCAGTCTTCTCTAAACTCTCTGTCTCTCCCTCCTTCTCTATTTATCTTCCTCTTTCCCTGACTCCCACGTACTTTAGGTTCTTTATCAAAACAGTACTGTGGTTTTTGCAAAGTTCTCTGACACCACCCGAAAAAAAATCCCCACCCTGCATAGTCCTCTACTCTCCCCCTTTGCCTCCTATAAAACACTATCACTCTCACAAGTAGTCACCTACATCTCAGTCCAAATGCAAAAAAGTGCTGCTAGTAGCACTCTGATGCTATTTGTTTGTCTTTACAGTAGTGCTATATTTCACTTGTCCTGCATGTACCTGAGAAACACTTAGTAAGATCACACACAACCAAGCACCACACTCTCCTTTTTTTATGTCCAGAGGGACTTACGGTACACTTACTGCACACTCAGTCCAGCCTGGAATTCAGTACCTTATGGCAACACTTATTATCTATAGTGGGACTTAACACTATAACCTTTCAGTGTATCATTTCATAGTGGTCCTCAACAAGTGAAGCCAAAATTGAGTTACAAGTGGGGTGGGTGTATTAAATAAATAAATATGGTCAAATAACTATATTTACCATAAAATAAGCTCCACTTCCTAGAAGCTAGACAATTTGACCAGTTGAATGCCCTCAGCTATGAAAACTATGAACGAGACTACAGAAGAGACAGGTAGAAATACTGTATATTAAATTCAAGATATAGTCAAAAGATATTTTAAATGTATTTCTATTCACATTTGTACAAGAAACTACTTTGAAAGCTGTATTGGGTCACCACTAATGCAAAAGTTGGATCCTAATGCAAAATCAGACCTGCTGCGCTAGACTATACCTTTTTTTTTTTTTTTGACTCAATTAAGGGTGTAGACTGCTCTCATTCACTAATTATCCCATAAAATTTTAATATGTATGCCTCACGTACAATTTCCGCCATATTCACAACAGGTAGCTACTGGAACACTTAAATGTGCTCCTCGTTCTATTGTCGAGCCTCATTTATGTCCATATACGGGCTTTCCATACAACCTTACCTTACCTCTCTCTCTCTCTTTCCTGCTCGCGTTGTCTCTCGCACGCAGCCTTGTCTGAGCATGACGGGCCCAAATCTTTACGGTTTTATCAGTTTGTACAGTATGTACAAATATGTAAATAAGTAAATGATATTCAATGTTTTAATCTGCGCAGAAAACTATACTAATCAATTGGCTTTATAGGCTACAAATGTGTCATGTTATATAATATCTTGCTAAATTTGGTCTCATGCAGGATTTGTGAGGCTGCAGGCCTGCACCTGTTTGGCATGTCACATGGGTCAAGTGTGTTTAAAAGAGAAGCCCTCAAGCATTCTGTTGTAAATAGACCAAAAATGATGCGCTGAGACATAGGTTTAACACAGACATACTCACATAATGCAAAGCATACACATTTTCACACACAAAAACTCATTCACATAGGCACCCAGACATTCTCACACACAAGTTTGTATTACTAGGCTTGCACAAGTTAAACAGACGGTCAGACTGATATTATGTCTGTCTCTTTTGAAGCTCTCAGTAGTCTGTTATGAGGTAACATCAGTCCAACAGAAATCCTGGAAAAGGCCCGTACGCTGGTGGAAAGTTTTAGGTCGACCTCAGTCAAGGAGCTTCTGCAGAGACATGGAAAAAATGAAGGATGGTCAAGCCTTCCCACAAGTGCTCCCTGCGGCCAATCGTGTGTGGGGAAAGCTGTATTGTGTTATTCCTCAAGGTGAGAGCATATACATTCAGGCTTTTCATTAAAAATGATTATTTTACTGCACCACAAGGTCAAAACATTTTAAAAATGATAGGTTTCATTTCTACTCACATACACTGATCTAGGATCCTCGAGAATCCTTTCTAATGACCAGAGGGCTGTAAATCACTCAGGATATCCAATAATAATGAGGCCTCTAAAGAGAGCTTGAAAGAAAGTGATATAATAGCAGCAAGAAGCCTGACTCCTCATGGCGATAATGACTTGGAAGGGAGGCACAAAGGAGACAGATATAATTAGTCCTGGTGTGCTGGTTGCCAATTTTGCCTCTTAGTCTTCATTGCTTTTAGAAAAGCTCACAAATCAAGCAAGAACTGATGCATAATGACCAAACTCTAGACTGATTTTTCAATTATTGTGAAGGAATGAAATGTGGTCAGAAATGAAAGCAGGAAGACACCTAGGACTGTCAAACACAGAGAATATTCACTTTTGGGCAAAGGCTTCTTTTAGCTAAGGCAGCAAAACAACAGTAAATCTGCTCTCATGTATAAATGTTTATCAAATTTGCACACTTTTCAGTTGCACTATCGACTCTCACTTGGGCTTTCAGTGGCCAGACCACCTATAGAAAAGCCAACATTGCAAAAACATAGCATTATACTGTCAGAACAACTAAACAGAGAGATGAATTGATGCATTCTTCCTGGTCAACCATGAATCCACCAGGGGTTTGGCAAACGGACTCCAAACAACAATGACCATCTCATTCTGTCTATAGTTTTGAGGACTGTACTCATGGCAGTAAATGAGCCGAAAACTTCATGAAATGAGAAAATGCCACATTGCCCTTGAGCACGATAAAGCTGTTGCTGAAGAGATTATTTGCATGTGACGGTAGCTATGAGAGAACAAACAACTGTCGGCGTTTCCCATTTAAAATACTCAAATCAGCATGGCTGCCCACTTTTGTTTTTGTTAATCAAGACCAGACAGCTAAATAACAGTCTTACAACCAAACAAGTCAAAGTGCCATTATCTTTTTATGCTGTGGGGTGGGGCCAAACTGTTTCCCACAGCTGAATTATGTGTATCAACGATCCACTACATATAGTGTTGTGCATCATGTCCTGTGCTCACCTCCAGGACATACACTTCGTTATGACTGTATGTTGGGTAACCAGTCTGTGGTGTTGAGTGGGAAGCTAAAAATAGGCTTGATACCAAATTTAAAGATAGACGTCACTTAGCCAAAGAACTTTGCACTCCTTAATTTATACTTATCCATACAGCAATGTTTTTTTTCGGGGGGGTGTATTTCATACATATTTTTAATATATATTATAAATAGCACAGCTTAAAGTCACAATATGTAAGATTTTTGTAATAAAATATCCAAAAACCACTTGCACAGTGTTATATATTTCATGCAGTTATGTACTTACGTTATCTCAAAAGTTCTGTAAGATTTGTAAATTCAAAGAAAGTCCAGATTTAAATAATGAACCGTCCCTGTTCATTGTCGCCTATGAATGACGCAATATCCGCGTTATCCTCGGTTTCCGCCTATGAATACTACGGCAACACGCATGGACAAATGCAGAAGTGGTAGTTATTTACTGTTCATTTCCATATCATGGATCATGATTACACTCTCCACAATCTCAAAAAACGTAGATGTATACAAACCGAGGCAAGAAGATATTGGAACAGTCAACAAAATAAAGTGAGAACAAATATTGGCGTGTTGTTTCCGAAACGGAGGGAGCTTCGTGAAAACCTCGGCCTGGACAGAGACTCTGCTCTTGCGTGTGTATTAATAGACGGGTAAGCAAATATATATACTGTATTAGTCATTGTGCAAGTAAAACAGATATAAATGAGCCTTTCAGCCATGAACATGATTTGTGAAAACGACATCTCCCAATGTTCCATGCTCCGTCATTGCGTCATCGAACTTCGCCTCTGTTATTGTTTTGAAAATGCGACCTCTAGTGACGAAAACGTAGATGTTGTGCCTTTAAGGAAATCATTTTTCAGTTTGGTTTAAATCCGCAAATGACAAAATATACTAGTGTATTTCAAAGTGGACAGAAAATGCTAAATGTATTTGTAAATATTTATATATATATATATTGAATAATATTATTACATTTGATAGAAAATAAGAACAATATGAAAAATGGTCAAACATTATATGAACGAATATAAGTAACAAAAATGTACGTAAAAATATATATTTTAAAATAACAATACTTTAAAAAGAATTAAAAAAATAATAAATAAATGTGTGTGTGTGTGTGTGTATATATATATATATATATTATTGTATTTTTTTGCTGCATGGAAAGATTTCTTTTTTAAATCTGTCTTTCAAACAGAAAATATCAGTGTGATCAATTAGTAATAATATTTGCACATCTTTATAAAGCACATAAGTCACTAAACTTTGTCAGATTAAAGTAACTACTGTATGGGTAAATTTATTTTAAAATAATATAAACTTTTTTTAATATAGTATTAAATATTACTATATTAAATAATACTTAAATCTTAAATATTACTTAATACTTAATCCTTTATAACTAATGACTTAAAATATTGACTCAAAGCTGTCCAAATACAGGAGATAAGGAGAGACTGTCTCTGTGCCAGTCTGGCAGAAATAGTGCCAGAGCATTGGTACACCAGTTAAACTCCACTCTATTTCCTCTAGCCCCTCTCTTTCTCTATCTGCGTCTCTCTCTCTCTTTCTCTCTCTCTCTCTCTCTCTCTCTCTCTCTCTCTCTCTCTTTCATTTACTCTGGAGCGAAAACAGTCTAGAGAAAATAATGGTGTCATTTTCAACCTACTCTCTCCAGTGCAGATAAATATAGCTCTGGCCGCAGAGGTGCCAAACCCATTAAGACACAGCTTTTGGTAGGAAGTAAGAAAATATCTTTTTTTTTTTCAAAGAACCATCATAAAGTCTGTGGCAAAGGGCCAAGGAGTGGTAAATCCAGATGTGTCAGCCTACGCATGCAATTATGACTTGTGTTGTTTTCTGCCACGCTCTCCCCTCCCTCCTTCCACCCTGCTACGTCGTCTGACCCCTCTCATGATTCAGGAGGGATCAAACGTCTGGTTTTGTGTTGTCAAGGTCGTCTGAGTTGATGAAGATTTTGACGGGTCTGTCGTCTACAGACATGTCTCACAGGTTTCCGCTAGCCTTTCTGTGGGATATTTGCCACCAGGCTTTTCTGAAAACTGAATTATTAGTTCAGACATCCAACAAACAGGCAAAATGTAGCAAAACATGAACACACACAAATACTGTATATATATATATATATATATATATGTGTGTCTGTGTATATATATAATAGTGCTGTCAAACGATTAATTGCATCCAAAATAAAAGTTTTTGTTTACATAATATGTGTGTACTGTGTGTATTTATGATGTATATATAAAGACACACACATACATGTATTTACATGTATATTTTTACATTTATATAAATAACATCGTATATAAATATATTTAACATACTGTATGAACATAACACATTTTTCTTAAATATATGTGGGTGTATTTATATATAGATAATAAATATACACAGTTCACACACATATTATGTAAACAAAAACTTTTATATTTGAATGCGATTAATCGTTTGACAGCCCTAATGTATACACATATCATGGTTTTTTACTCATTTAAATGTTTTAAAATTGTACATGTATTAATATTTTATATTTAATTTTGCTACATTAAATATATACCACACACTCATCTTGTAAATAAACTGTGTTCTGAAAAAAATTAAGGATAAAGCATTTTATTGGAGTGTGTTTTCAAATAACATTTTTTTCTTTTTATCTACTTCAAACTTTTACATGCAATTCAATGTTATATTTGACATTTCTTTGTAATTGTTTATAAAATGTACTAGCAATTTCTGACTGAAGATTGTTTCTATAGTATCATTATATGGTGTTTTTCTTCTTCTTTGGTCATGTCTTATCTTGTCAGAGCACGGCACCCCTGCAAAAAATGATTAGTATTGCATTTTTGGTCACAATCTGGGAAGAAATCTTCATCTTATCACATATACTCCACTAATGTGTCAGAGATCATTATATAACATTTTTTGCTGAGATTCTTGCTGATGAAATGGATGGAATTCCACAGTAAACACAAAAGGAAAACCACAAAAGGAAGAATAATCGCCTGCTAAATTGCAGACACTATAAATGGAGGGTACCTCTGTCTGGATTCCTTCACATGAGATGATGGTTTGCTCAACCGGAAGTGGATGCGTCAAGATTTTCATCACTCCAGTCAGTCTCCTAATTACAGGCTGGTTAAACGAAAATGTATCTTAATTTTATGAGTCTATAAACTCGCCATATAATTATGTCTACATTGCAGGCCTATCAACAAATGTAACACCTTTATATCAGAGCTCGAGTTAATCTTTTTGACACTGCCACCTCTATATATATTTAGGCCTATACTGTAGCAACTGAGGAAAGATGATATAACAGGCTGTTTCTTGAAGAACAAATTTGCCACATTTAGAATAAGAATCTTAAGATTTAGGAAACTACTAAATGTTTTACCTGTCATTGTACAGACGGCTGACAATATCTTTTTTTTTGACCTTTTGGCAGCCTATGCATGAATACCTTTAGTATTAAGAATATTATTCTTTGCAGAGTGAAGTACAAGTCCAAAACATTGGTGGCCCTCCCTCGCAGCACTGAAAAACCACTTATCATTTCCTCAAAGATTATTACCTATTATATTGTCATTCTGCCCATTAACAAATCAGATTCTTAAGGGAGCATTGCAATTTTAAAGGGGCACGGAGGAAGGCTGCATGTGTGGGCCACATCAGGATGATGCATCACTGTGTCATTAAGGATACTGCCTCTTATTATTCCCAAACTGCAGATCAAAGACCAGGCACATGTTCAAGAGTCTTTGATTGAAGACTCCAAATGCTGTTGTCCACTCTCACAAACCTATATGTGCATTCATACGGAAAACCTGCACACTAACGCTTGCTAACTAATAGAAGGACAATGCTGTGACAAGACTTTGAGTAAACATTGTCCAATTACTTTTAAACATTTTTAATAGGATGCTGTGGCTTTTCACAAACTATAAGCAGGCCGTCTTGCTCCAAAATAGAAGCTTGTGGAAATCCGTGGGATCGGCCCGCAGACAGCTCACTGGAGCCTGTCCTGTAATCCAACTGAGAATACCACCTACTCACCCCTGCTCAGTGACGTACATCCATTCATTTATGACATAATTCGTGGTACGGACTCATGCTACACAAACACGACTTAATGTTTATTGGCGTACTTTGGCTAAAAATATTTTTGCAGGACCGAGGAATAAGCGGGAGCTATGAGTCCTTTATGAGTGTTTCTCCACAAAGAGCGAGAGTGTTTAACGGAACACAACCGGGAACGAAAATCAACATTTTTTGAACTGAATATTTAATTTTTTTTATACTTTCCGCACTTAATTGGAATCAGATGGAGCTCTAAAAATGTTTCAAATTATTAAACCATTTTGGGTTTGGTTTTATACTTTACACGGGCTCTGATAATTACAGTACCGTACGTATATGTGTCCATATACATACAAAGCTGTCCTGGTATGACTATATCAAAAAGGCTGTTTTAAAACAATTGTATTTGTTTAATTAAACATAAAAGGACTGAACTTGTATTTTCCAAAATGATACTTTTTTACTGGCTTTGTTTTTTTTACTGTTCATGGCTTTGTTTATGACAAATGGCACAGCTGTCATCCAGATGGGCTGTACTGGAGTCTGTATAGAAGAGGAGGAGAAAAACCTTTAGCAAGTATACAGTACTTCACAAATCAGAATATTTTTCCTCCTGTATGAATTTTTGAACACATTAAAACATTTAGGTCCCGATTTAAAATAAGATGTTATTGAGAAAAGTTGTAGTTCAATGAGCTCACTGTTGTGCTGTATTAAATGGTCCAGAAAAAGATATTTAAGTATTCTAGTATGACAGAGATTCTCAGGCATCTCAGACACACCCTGATGGTCATGGCAAATTAAAACTGTAGGTTTTCATAAGTAAAAAAATTACCCTCACAATCACACCTTTTAAATGTGGAGTGCCTGCACTTTTGAAAAGTATGACATAACTGAAGGTCATGACCCAACAATGGGCTGCATGCAGGTCTGTTTTAACAGAGAAGTATGGGGGAAGTGCAAATAATATAGTGTTACCATGTGATTGTGAGAGGGGGAAACACATCATTTCCTCTACCTTTTGTACTTGATGTTAAAAGCTGCACATCAAACTCTATTATATTTTGCTACAAATGTATCAGTAACTTTATAATCAAACCTGTTGCAAACCACCAATTTTATTTTAGGGATAATTCACCCAAATATAAAAATTAGTTGTTTGTAGATAAATTTGTTTATTAATTGGAAGATATTTGGAGAAATTTACAGTAGAATTACATCACTCACTCAACAATTCATCCTCTGCAGATAATGGGTGCCATCAAAAAGAGAGTTCAAACAACTGATAAAAAACATCACAACAATCCACAAGTAACCCATAAACCTTTAGTCCATCTATTACCATCTTGTGAAGCAAAACTTCTAAAAAAAATACATTATTGGGATTTTAGCTTTAAACTTTTAAGTCTATCCTCTGTTGTCCTCTTACTGATATAAAAATCCATAACATATTTGCTTAGAACTGTTTTGAACTGTTGCTTGTAAATGGTGCATGATTGGTGCATATTTGTCTCTTTATTCAGACAAGATGAGTTTTTCACAGAAGAGGTATTTTAGCCAGAAGCAATGATTAGAGGTGAAAAAAGTGTCTTTATGGTTAGGTTTCTTACTTTAAAAAGACATATATTTATGGACATGGAGTCGTGTGGATTACTTGGATTATTGTGATTTTTTTATCAGCTGTTTGAACTCTCATTCTGACGGCACCCATTCACTGCAGAGGATCTATTGGTGAGCAAGTGATGTACTGCATGTTAAATTTCTCCAAATCTGTTCTGGTGAATAAACAAACCCGTCTACATTGAATGAATTGTTAGCAGATTTTTATTCTTGGGTGAACTACTCCTTTAACAACAATCAATTAATTAATAAATGTTTGTCAACTCAAATTGTCTCACTTATTGCTTATATGCTCTCAACCTCAAATGCAGAAATGTTAATTCATGCGTTTATGACCTCTAGGCTAGACTATTGTAATGCTTTATTGGGTGGTTGTTCTGCACGCTTGATAAATAGACTATAGCTGGTTCAAAATGCAGCAGCTAGGGTCCTTACTAGAACCAGGAAGTATGAGCATATTAGCCCGGTTCTGTCAACACTGCACTGGCTCCCTATCAAACATCG
>JAUMHE010000201.1:29669-58327 GCA_032359235.1 Enteromius mattozi | reverse complement strand
CGGTTCTGTCAACACTGCACTGGCTCCCTATCAAACATCGTATAGATTTTAAAATCTTGTTAATTACTTATAAAGCCATGAATGGCTTAGCTCCTCAGTACTTGAGCGAGCACTTATCACATTATAGTCCTCCACGTCTGCTGCGTTCTCAAAACTCTGGCCATTTGATAATACCGAGAATATCAAAATCCACTGCGGGTTGCAGATCTTTTTCCTATTTAGCACCCAAACTCTGGAACAATTTACCTAATACTGTTGTTCGATTGTTTGCTGCCTGCCTCGACCTTCTCGCCTGTACTTTTGACCACGTCTTAGCTTAGCCTCCTCTGTACCTGTTTGCCTGCTGTTTTGACCCTGCCTGTTTCCTAATAATAAAGAGTTTTGCACATGGATCCAAACGCTTCAGAAGCAGTCATGACAGAAAACTTCGCCTCCACTGGATCTAGCAGCTCTTCCAGAAAACTCCAGTCTGGGAAAGATCCAATGGAACAGCTCCTCAACTTCAGACAAGGCAAGCTATCCATTGAGGAGTATATTACCCAGTTTTATGAACTGTGTTGCCGGGTATCATGGGGAGAGGTCATGCTAAAGGACTTGTTCCGTCTGGGTCTAAATGAACCGGTTAGATCATGGATGCCTATGGGGAAATTTGAATCTAGTCTCCTGGACTTTTTTGAATATGCCCTTGTGATGGCCGGTTCTACAGTTATGGTGGTCCTTTCTGAGGAGGAGTCCGAACCACTGCACAAAATGGCTGCCACACCTGAACCCATGCACAAGATGGCTGCCGCACCTGAACCACTGCTAAAGATGGCTGCCACACCTGAACCACTGCACAAGATGGCTGCCACACCCGAGCCAAAGCACAAGAGGACTGCTACATCCGAACCACTACACAAGATGGCTGCTGCACCAGAACCACTGCACAGGATGGCTGCTACACCCAAACTGTCACACCTGATTCGCTACCCACGATGGCGATCACACCTGAGTCACTACTCAAGATGGCCGCCATGCCTCAGCCAGAGTCAGCGCTCAAGATGGCCGCTGACCCAGAACCACTACCACTGCACAAGACAGCCATCACACAAAATGGCCCCCATTCCAGAACCAGAGCCACGAGGCCAGAACAAGATGGCCGCTACTTCAGTGCTCCAACCACTACATAAGATGGCACCCATTCCCGAACCATTGCACAAGATGGCTGCCGCTCCTGAACCATTGAACAAGAGGCCTGCCATCCCCGAGCCGTTGCACCGCAGGTGGTTGCACGATCACTAGGGGTTATGGTGAAAGTCAAAACCTCTCTGGTGGTTCTGCCGGCGGCTGCACAAAACCCCAAGGTGTTGGCTGAGGCAGTAGTTCCTGTCACAGAGGTTCTACCAGTGGCTGCACAATCTCCGGAGATGTCGACTTTAGTCGTGGATTCTCCGGAGATTCCGCTGGTGGCTGCACAACCTCTAGGGCAATCCACTCGGATCGTTGAACCCTTGCCTAACCCTGCCATAGCCATGAGGGACGTGGAATGCTCGATCCAGTTCCACGCGGATTCCAGTCCGCAGTATCCAAGTCCGGTTTCACAGTCACAGCCAGCAGAGCCGTTGTCGGTTCCGGTTTCACAATCACGGCCAGCAGAGCCATTGTCGGTTCCAGTTTCACAGTCACGGCCAGGAGAGCCGTTGTCGGGTCCAAGCCCCGAATCACGGCCAGGAAGGCCGTTGTTAGGTCCAAGCCCCGAATCACGGCCAGGAGTGCCGATCGAAATCCCAGTGGTTTCCAATTTGCAGTTGTCGGGTATCAGCCCCGAATCATGGTCAGGAGAACCGTTGTCAGGTTCGGTGTCCGAGTCACGGCCAAGAGAACCGTTGTCGGGTCCAAGCCCCGAATCACGGCCAGGAGAGCCGTTGTCCAGTCCGGTTACCGAGTCACGGCCAGGAGAGCCGTTGTCCGGTCCAGTTCCCGAGTCACGGCCAGGAGAGCCGTTGTCCGGTCCAGTTCCCGAGTCACGGCCTGGAGAGCCGTTGTCCGGTCCGGTCGAGTCACGGCCAGGAGAGCCGTTGACTGGTCCAGTTCCCAAGTTACAGCCAGGAGTGGCGCCCCAGAATTATTTGTCCAAGCCACGACCAGAGCCCGCATTACAAGAGCGTCCTACCTCACCTGAACCATCTCGGAGGTAGGCTTGGGTACCGAAACCCGTTACCAGTACGGCACCGGTACCTAAGTAACCGGTATGTACCGAACCGAATCAAAACGCGGATTTCGGTGCCTCATTTCGGTGCCGTGCCTGAACGACAAACCCAACAAATCTATGGAGGCAAAACTATGCCATAAATAAGCGAGCACACCACTGATGCTGGCGCGCGCGGTAAATCATTTCCTCAAGAGGAAAACAGATCTACATGCGAAGAAACGGGAGCCCGCGAGCTCATTTCAAACCCTGGCGCACGCATGATGTCATCTGCGCGCAATTCAAACCCTCGGGCGCGCATATGTCATCTGCGCGCGATTATTCTTGCACTTGATCTTCTCTCACCTGCTCCTGCGAACATGTTTATTTTTGTCAGTCATGGGGCGGGGCTTGCTGTTTTAGTTGTAATCTCAAATGTCATTGGTTATTCCCCTTTTCCGGAAGTCTGTTCCTCCCAGAAGGGCGTTCCTGTCATCCAAGCCGCTCTGGAGGGTGTTCCTGTCATCCAAGCCACCTTGGAGGGCATCTCTGTCACCTGGTCCGCCCTGGAGGGCGTTCCGGTCACCCACGCTGCCCTGGAGGGCATCTCTGTTGCCTGCTCCGCCCTGGAGGGCATCCCTATCGCCTAAGCCGCCCTGGAGGGTGTCACTATCGTCAAAGCCACCCTGGAGGGCGTCTCTGTTGCTTGTTCCGCCCTGGAGGGCGTCTTTGGCTCCTGTCCCGCCCTAGAGGGCGTTCCATTCACCCGATCCACCCTGTTCAGATCCCCAAGGACTGCACTGTTCCACCCTCCTAGACTGTTTCATTTGAGCGTCTGGAAGCCGCTCCTTAGAGGGGGCGTTATGTCATGAGTGCCCTCGAAGCTCCACTAGAGGGCACTCGCATCACCTCACCTCCCTTGGACTCATATTCTATCATGGACTCAATTTCCCATCATGCATTGCACACTCACACCTGTTCTCATTCAGTAATTATCACCACCAGCTGCTGCTCATCACCACATCCACTCAGTCATTAGCACACTGCTTAAATATCACAGTCTCACAACAGTTCACCGCAAAGTATTGACTTGCTCAGGCTGTCTACCAAGCGTTATATTGTATGTGTTTGTTTTGTATCTTTTGACCTCTGCCCGTTCTGCCATTGTTTGATTGTTTGCTGCCTGCCTCGACCTTCTCGCCTGTACTTTTGACCACGTCTTAGCTTAGCCTCCTCTGTACCTGTTTGCCTGCTGTTTTGACCCTGCCTGTTTCCTGATAATAAAGAGTTTTGCACATGGATCCAAACGCTTCAGCCGCAGTCGTGACACGTCATTATACATTACCATCACTCTATTCTCCTATTTGATAATGTTCAGTGCTTTGCTACAATCTGTATTGTTGTAGCGCTATATAAATAAAAGTGATTGATTGATTAACTGCAAAGGGAACAAATTTCAAATCAGACCCAATCAAAATCTGTGCCCTCCTAAATCTATACAAAATATAGCGCAACTACACAAGATCTCTAAATGTCAATCATTAGTATAAGGGCATCTTTCCCAGCATCTGCTGGTGCAGACAGAATGTTATTAATAAGCATTAGTATATTATTTTGTCAGTCATATGCAGACTATTTCTTGTTTGCCAGCTCATTGTGAAATCTGATTCATCCCAGCTAGCCACAGAGAGGTTTGTCTGGACATGAAAGCATGCACCCCACAACCAGGTGCAGATGCAAAACATGTTGGACAAGCCTCTGACACCTTCTCCTTCAGTAGTCGACTTGTTACAGAAGCACAGACAGACGCAGCAGCATGTATTAGCTTACATCAGCCTGCTGAATTCCCAAAGTCTGCAAGAGCAGCCTGTTTTTAAGTGGTTTAACAAGGTCTGCAAATGAGAAGAAACATTTCTGAGGGCAAACTCTTCAAAACTGGCGGTAAAGCTTCTCCCTGCTTAAATAGTGGACTATAAAAAGAGGTGTGCGTCTATTGGGAGACGATGCAAATTTAAATCTGAATTTGATTCTTGTGCTGTTGTCGTGACTTTTATGAGTTGGTTTGTCTTCTCCAGGGGATACCACTGAGCAACAATAAAATAAAAAGTTTTGAGCCAATTTTTAAACTTGCACCAGGGTTACATAACAGTTTCTGACCACAGACTATTATATGCACTAGACTAGATTTTCCCCTGAGTCTGCTGGGCTACGCAGGTCATATTAAATCCTTCAGACCCACTTTATATTAAGTGTCTTTAATTTAATAACATTAAAATTAATCATGAGATGCAGTTTATTTACTGTGTATGCACATGCTTTAAATTGTACTTATATTTTTAAAAATGTTGGAAATAAATTGCTGAAAAGTTACTCACCCTAAGGCCACACAAGATCCACATCCACTTGCTCACCTGTAGATCCACTGCAGTGAATAGATGATGTTAAAATAAGAGTCCAAACATCCGATAAAAGAATTGCAAAAATCCACAAGTAATCAACATGATTCCAGTTGATCAAATTAGTGCCATGTCAAGTGAAAAGCTGCATGTTTGCAAGAAACAACTTTATTGTCAAGGCAATAATTCAAACCATGACTTCTGGACAAATTATAATTCCATAAACTATAACCCTTCCTCCAGTTAAAAGTCCATCCCCTGGTGTCCTCTTATCAAAATCCAGTAACTTTTCTTTTTTTTCATATCTGTTGATTCAGACAAAATCTTTTTTCTTTTCTCCACTTGTGAAAGAATATTATGAATAAAGGACTAATATTTTAGCTGGAAGCAATAGTGTGACGTTAAAAACATGTTTATGATGGATTTGCTTTTTAAAAGCACACTGCATTTAACTTCAAAAGACGTTAATTGATGCACTGGAGTCGTATGAATTACTTGTTGATTATTTTAAAGTTTGTATCAGCTGTTTGGACTCTAATTTTGACGGCATTCACCCATTCACTCCAGAAGTTCCACTGGTAACTCACACAGTGTTAATTTCTTCAAATCTGTTCCAAGGAAGAAACAATATCATCAGAATAGTGTTAACAAAGTGAATAGTCTAACAAAGTGATACAACACTGGGTGATGTTGAAATGGTATCTGTCAAAACAGTTTTCCATATAAATATCTGGTAAGACAGTTGCACACACTGCTCCCTCAAAAACATTCAAGAAAATTCCAGAGGTTATACCTCAATGTATTGAGCAATGGAAACTGTCCATCATCCAGCAGCATTTAAACAAAGTACATTAACTATACCCTTTGTGCATTTTGCATTAATTAGCTACAACACATTGACTTCAAAATAAAAGTACATTTTATTGCATTAGTAAAAATTAAAATTAAAATAATCACAATTATTTTTCACCAGTGATTTAACTGCGAACATGTGGACATATTCAATCACTAGATGCATTAAAAGCTACTAATAAAATTATTTACTCTTCTCTTGATGTGCTACTGTCCAACATTTAAAAAAAAAAAAATGAATACATCACACATGACATACATTTAAGCAAGAGTTGTCATGTCTCTCATCAGTACAAACAAATAAACTAAATTTTGCATGGAGCTCTTAGACATTACTCCACCACAGCTATGTCTAAGGCTGTCTGACCAGAGGCTTGGAACAGACATGAACACATTACTTCTTTCCACACTTGTGGACATATTACATACCTACAGCTTTTGAAAACTGACTTAAACTTTTATGTACTATTTGTCTGAGTAATAACATAAGCTGGTCTTCTTGATATCATTAACTACACTGAAGATGTCAAATACCAGTAACACAAAATATATAGTTGTGGTACTTAAATTGCATGATAGCTTTAACCACAAACATCTGCTAGTGCATTATTTTAATACACTACACCGCAAAATGATGGATATGTCATTTTATGTATCTTGATTATATAAAGATTCATTTGAAATATAACAAGTGTTAACACTGTACTACTTTTTTGTTTCCTGAGGCAAAGGCTCTATTCATTTTAAGAATTCAGATCCTGTTTCTCAATCATTTGATCTCACTTTTTTTTAATTAGCCTACATCATACCCCATTTCATAACCTGTTTAAAGCTGAAATTTTCTTGTCATGTTGACCTAGCATCAGATTCCCATAACTAACTCACAGCATTAACTCACAGGGCGACTTCTACCTACAGTTCAATGTTTACCTAATGCCAGTCGCAGTTCCATAGCAGTCAGCACCTTCTTTCTTCAGATGGCCAGGCTCCATTTTTATCACTGCAGTGAAATATATGCAGTATGTCTTAATCTAAGACATAGCTACAGAAGCCATGGAATTTACCGGCCCACTTGGATTGAAAATCACATTCTACACTTTACCAAAGGCATGAAAACTGGACGCCTACAGTTTACACACCATCAAAATGACTTTGAAAATTCATTTACTGGTTTACTTGACTGTTCCACTAATTACAAAGGGTGAAATGCAGCCTACCAGAAGGGCCAGAAGCTTAACCTGAATGCAAAGGGCAATTGTTCATGTCTACGCCACAGAATTGCATCACTAAGAAGATCAACTGTGCAAGTATAGGAATAACAAGTTAGCTATGGGAAACTTTTACACTGACTACCAAATCAGAAAGATATCTGGTGCTGTGAGTACATGATGCAAATCACTGATAGCTTAACTGTCCTACTGACAAACGTATGCTGTACTGCTTCCATACATATAGTAACAAACTAAAAGACTTGTTGGACTCATTTGTGTGAAAGCGCCACCTATGTGGCGTTAAAAATACTGAAGAGTTTATACACAATGTGTAATGTTTTCTGATACGTTGCTTTACAGTTTTCTTAGTTTGCTATTGTTTTCTTCAATTTTTTTTTCTGTGACAAAGCCCACCGACATCACACAAATCATAGACAATTAAATACGTAGTATTTATATGTCTATGACACAAACAACCGACGTCTGCACGAACGTAGCGACGCGATGACGTCACTTATATGCGCCACAACCTTCAATGTATTATATACTTTTTCTCTTTACAGTTAGATATATAATTGTATAATTTCTAGACATGGAGAGAGCCGCGAAGTGTGCTTTGAGACTGGACCTTAGTCGTGCTTTCTGTCCGTCGAGCGTGAGGAACTGTCGTGCAGTAAACAGAGGTAAACGTGTGAGCTCATGACAGCTGCACCACACTGATGTCAAGAAAACAGTTCTTCCAAATGTAGCTGTATTACTGATTAAATGATGTCCTTAACATGGAAATAAGATCAGTGGGGGGAAAAATCGCTTTGATTTATGTGACATCATTTTTGTATTTTGGAAAATGTGTAGTTTCTCTCAGTATTTCAGAGAATTGCCGATTGAGGGCTTAAATTAAAGTAATAGTTTTTGTCACTATATTTTCAGACATTATTTAATATCTTAATGCATTGAATATTCATTTACTTTGCTAACTGGGTACAAAAAAGTGCATTTTCCTTTCAACAAGTGGTTAATGTAGTATTGCTTACAATTTGATTGTTACACTAAAATTGTAAATTCCTATTCATTTTCGGTTTATTTGTCTAGGTTGCCATTTATTTTCTATGTTTGCTTTTTTCAGCCATGTAACTGTGTACATATCTAGTTTAAAACCAGTATAAACCTTGTTACTCTTTTAAATCTAAATAATGCAGTAAACATTACATTAAATATGTAATTGTTTTACCTTCGTAATGTAGATTAAGTCAAATTATGTTGTTGTTTTGAGTTTGCAATGTCAAAAAAGTGCTGTTTCATAGTACAGGGATTACTATTACTTTAAGATGTGGAATAATAATAATCAATGACAAAGCATATTTAATCTTTTGTTTATTTAAAGGTAAAGTAAATGTGTTTCTAACAGTTATTTTGTTTGTATGTGTGCAGTAAATGGCTCAGTGTCGTGCCGAAGATACAGCGTCCTTCCTCCACCACGTGATGAAGAGGAGAAAGCCATGCTGGACAGTATGTTGAGGGTTGATCATGCAGGAGAGTATGGAGCCAACCGCATTTATGCTGGGCAGATGGCAATCCTTGGAAGAACTCAGACAGGTCCTCTAATCCAGGTACTAAACATTAGTCTTTAAATGCACATATGCAGTTGAATGCATTAACTGATTGACATTGACTTTTCACGTCTGCAGCATATGTGGGACCAAGAGAAAATGCATTTGGAAAGGTTTAATGAGATCCTTGGTGAGCATCGGGTTCGACCAACATTATTGTTGCCATTATGGAATATTGCTGGGTTTGCATTAGGTATGTTTATAACTACACACACTTATTTACTTACTTTTGCACTATGCTTTGTGATAATTTACTTCTACCTCTGTGGTTTCAGGAGCCTGTACTGCTCTTCTGGGTAAGGAAGGAGCCATGGCCTGCACTGTTGCAGTGGAGGAGAGCATCTCAGAGCACTACAACAGCCAAATCCGAACACTAATGGAGACTGACCCAGAGAGATACACAGAGTTACTACAGGTAATGTGTGTATTTGTACCAAAGCTATGCATGCACTCTATTAGTAGAGCATGTAAAATCACCTCTTCATTCAAAGTGCACACTGAGACATAAACTTAATGTTTTTAATTTAATCAGCTTATTAAAGAATTTCGTGATGATGAAATAGAACATCATGACACAGGATTGGAGCATGATGCCGAATCGGTGAGTTTGAGATGTTGGTTTTTCTTGCTTGGTTCATATGAAATAGTTTGTTGTTGTTGTGTTTGAAGTAATTTTTTTAACTTGTTTTTTCCACTATAGGTACCAGGATATTTGCTTTTGAAAACAGCAATACAGGCTGGCTGTAAAGCTGCTATCTATATTTCTCAGCGCATTTAGAGTTATTTTAATAATGCATGATGTGTAAATATTGTTTTGTTTATGTCAATCATGTACAGTAAGCGGTTGATTTGTGGAGAGCACATTTTGAAAGAGGTTATGGCAGTTTATGTGATTCTAAAAGTGAATTTCTGACATCTTTAACATTTGAAATAATTTTGTAATTAAAACAATTGTATCCAAAACCGGTTATTTGCTCCAAATAAATGTGTACACAAAATCATTGTATTGTTTTAATTTTTAAGCTAAGATGATATCTTTAATAGATAGGCTATAAATAAAAACATAGTGTCTAGAAATAAACCAAAAGTGACAAAAGTGATTGTTGATAATAAATTACAAGTAAAGTATGTTTGTTGGGCGCCACTTGGTGGACATAATTTCCAAGATGACTTAAAGTGATACTCTGCCAAACAAATATGAAAATTCTGCCTTCGTTTTCTATATGCCTTTTTATTTTGTGAAACATATACAAATATATACAAATGTTTTGGTTCCCACTGACTTCCACTGTAGGGACGAAACCACAATAGAAGCCAATGGGAACCAAAACTGCTCATCAACAGTAATAAATTAAAAAATATCTTCTATGTTCTGCACAAAAAAATCACTTTAATGCAAGAGGTGTAACGAACAGCTCTATGGAAATCTATCCATATCTAAATCTATAGGCCAAACCTCCAGAGCACATTTGTCAGAACTTATAAGAAATAGGAGATAAGATGAGCATAGTGGATGACAGTGGAAGAAGTTTGCAATTATTTGTGCTAAACTTCATTTAGCAGTTAAATGTCACCCTGGACCACAAAAACAGTTATCAATATCATCCGAAAGCTAAATAAATAAGCTTTCCAATGATGTATGGTTTGTTAAGATAGGACAATATTTGCCAAGATACAACTATTTGAAAATCTGGAATCTGAAAGTGTGTATATTCAGAAAATTGCCTTTAAAGTTGTCATAATGAAGTTCTTAGCCCTGCATATTACCAATCAAAAATTATGTTTTTATATATATATATATACGGTAGGACATTCATGAAACAGTCTTTTTACTTAAAATTCTAATGATTTTTGGCATAAAAGAAAAAAATCAGTAATTTACCCATACAATGTATTGTTGTCTATTGCTACAAATATATCTGCGATACTTATGGCTGGTTTTGTAGTCACATATAATTGCTGAAAATAAAATCCATGACCTTGTCATTGCTACTACTAAGTTCCACCAATTAATGAATATGAAGACAGACATATATATATATATATATATATATATATATATGATCTGACACTTATAAGAAGAAATTCAGTGAACTGAGCAGTTAGTCTTTTTCGTGAACCAGTTTTCCACTTCACAATGGATCAGATGTTTCAGTGTTCGGATGACATCACCTTCCACCCATACAGCACCCTGAGACAAACTACCACTGCGCTCTAGTTGACATATATATAAACAGTGACGTGTGTTCATAAATCATAAGTCACGTCCCCCATTTTAGATCCTGTTGCAAAACACTCATAAATTTCTAAAGGTTTGAGAAGAGGTTAAACAATAGTGCTTTGATTTTGTTTAGAATATGCATTGTGTAAATGACAGCTGTCAAACCATTCTGAGATGCCACATTGCTGCATTAGATGTGTTCATTTCCCCGAAGCACACAACTAAAGATTAGATTTCAGTGTTTGATTATTTAAGTTAATCTTTTGGTTTATACCATTGGACTATTAATATTTAACAGCAATAATAGATTTAATATCTTACAGTATAAGCCAAAAGATTAATTAATATATTTAATTTAAAGTAACATTAATGAAATAAATATATTCCATACATACATAATTATATTAAATTATATTATAAAATGATATATACATTATTATTATTTAATTTATTTTTATATATATTCTTTACCTTTCATTGCATTATGGATGAAAAGAATATATAGATAAAAAAAACTAATTACTGCTGTTTTCCCCTCTTTTTTGACATATATTGTTAAGACATAAATTAATATTATTTATTTATGCCAACCTATTCTCTGAACGACAGCAGAATTTGCACATCTTAAAGCCCACCTGAGTCAGGGGTTTATTTCTGTTTTAGATTAATAGTGCTGACAGCTTCATTGCATGATGTAAGATGTTTTAAAAAAGCAACAAGTACTGAACTGCATATTTGGCATCCAGATTGTGTGACAAAATTACCATAACATAAAAGCATGAGTAATAAGTCCGGTCAAGCTGCAGGTGTTAATACCAGTAAACCATAAAACTGACAACTATATTATCTCACTGTTTAAAAGAACAGAGACAAAATTCCAAAACTTTGAGTCAATGCAGATGTGTTCACGAAAAAAACAAACATCAAATAGGATGTTAAAAATAAAAAAACAACATTACTGCACCGTTTACTTTCCTACAGAAGGAAGTTTTTTTATTCCCAATGCCTGTGTTCCAGATTTACCCATTTGTCTGAGATCATAAATGTATTTTTATGTGCCTGAACTCAACTTTTTGAGCAGATCTTTTTTTTAAGCACAGGTTATTTAGCATACAAAGCAGCTAATTTGCAGTAATTAACTTTTTCAGTGGCCATGGTTCAAACTTACTTGGAAACTATCAACATTTATTTCATCACCCCATATACTTAACCATAAAGCTTCCTACAATTTTGTCCCACAGAGCCAGCAGTAACCAAAGAAACAGATTCTGTCTTTACCATTTCACTCTGCCATCATAAATATAGCATCACTCTATCATTTATGTTTGACTCTGTTAATCTCACTCAAAGTGTATGAGTGTCAGAAACTGTAAATCAAATAGACCCCGAACTTTACTTTCCTGCCATTTTGCTTTTTCAGAAAAATCCATTCCTGGGCTTCTTAATGACAAAAAGTTATCAAAAGAATGTAAATGTCTAAGCATTGCAAAGATATAAGCCAATGAAAACTTGGGGGTTGCCCTGAACTTATATATAGGCTAGTCCAAATGTAAAAAACCTTAATACAATTATAAAAGGGAACATGATCATCAGAAGATGCATGACAAGCCATGTCAAATTCTACAGATAGGGTGTGCTACAACTGAAGAACTCTGCAACCATTTGTTCCATCGAGTTGACAACTTATATTCTTTGGGGCAAATGCTAGCTAACATGTCCTTTAAATATCAGTCAGATAAACCACCAAACAGCAGCACATCAAATTTCAGCAGCTAATAGTGTCGAATAATGGTCAACCTTTGTGGGTATTTAAACTTTCAAGAATAGTTTTTGAGCAAACGTGCATAAGATCAGAAAGATGTTTATGCATAAGTAATGTGTGAGTTTCAGGTCCTGTCTAATTGTCTGAAAAAGAGCTTTGCCTAAAATCACTTCTCAGAGGAATCCACTTTTACATTGAGAAAATCAATGTCAAGAACAGACTTTTAAAAATTCAAAACATTATGGCTTCTATATCTGTAACTGTAAAAAATAGTTCCTGTAAATTTTGAGCACAATGGTAATATAAATCCACACAAATCATAAGAACTTTCGGATGCAGTTCATTTAGTTTCTTGGCAACACCAGAGGCATCCAATGAATCACTGGCTATAATGTTAAACACCATCTCTAGCTCACATCTCTCTGTCAGTTTTTTTTTATTATTTAAATATGAAAGTTGGTCTGCACATTTTTGTACAGTAAAACCATTGTAGAGTCTTCTGCTTTCCTGTCCCAAACATATATTGAGGAACAAAAGGAGCATTTGGCATTTCTGAAGCTACAGAGGTGCTGATAGTGATGGCCTGTAGGCCAACATGTGCTCTTCTAATTGTCACACCTTTTGCACAGTGGGGGAAGCTGTAATCTCAGCTATGTCATGTAACTAATTTGATCACTGCCTCTTTGTATATTGTCCATTTTAGTTGAAAGAATGATTGGTTTTGGACAACTGAATCTCTGTATTTAGTTACACAGAATATTTTGCTAATACTCTTACTGATAAAGGGGGGTGTTGAAATCAACAACGCTTGATTTCGTTATAATGCAATTTATTTTAATGTTTCCAAAAACAGTACAAGAGATTTTCAGATCATCTTTTGTTCTCACATTGACCATCTTTTTTTAAGTACACCATTTAAGAGCTTTTTGCCAGAGACAAATTCAATCTGACCACATCAACCCTTTGACCGATGACAAATGCTATGTATACTTTTGCTGTACCATATGCTTTTTAAATCACAGAATCCCTGCTTCATGAGTTCACATCCTGTATACTGCCACAGAAAGAGGAACAAGTGGGTTCTTCCATGTTTAATGCTTACTGTAATATAGGTGTGAAGTATTCTATGAAGATCTCACACAGGACTGAAGGGAGAACAAAGATCAGAAGTCTGAAGATGACATCTGCACACTACAGAAAGCATGTTTCTATGGACTGTGTCAGAGGGGGGACTTTGTAGGGTCAAAAATAATCAGAGACTTCTGCTTTCATGTTCCAAACAGTAAAAAAGGGCCATTTGGCTTTCGTGAAGGTGCTGATAGTGATTAAAGGCTTAGTTCACCCAAAAATGAAAATTTTGTCATTAATTACTTTTTTTGCACAAAGAAAACAAAAAATATCATCATATACTCAACCATTCTTCTCCATTCTTCTCCTATAGGCCAACATGTGTATACGTCAGGGCTCTTCTAATTGTCACACCTTTTGCACAGTAGGTGCATTTCCCCCCTTTGCTAGCAGCACCAGCAGTAATCTAGATCTACAGCAGTAAACAACAGCAGCAGCAATGCAGCAGAGCTATTCTGCCAAGACCAAATTCATTAACGTTGTCATATCCAACACAATGCTAAAACTTTCAGAGTTATCATGATTGAAATGAACCATCTTAAAAGAAAAATAAAAAAACTATAAAAAGTCTTTTAAAAAGATGAGATGACTAACTTGTAAGACTAAGCATTTTATGCAACTGGCCACAGTATAAGATCACTGTTATAGTTGTAATTACAAATATTATAATTTTCTGTATATTCTTACTTTTAGTATATAAAAATCTCCATGTCTGAACTGATGAACAAGCTGTGACATATAGCTCGGCCACCAATCATTAGTCTGAGTGCATGATTAGGGGTGTAACACTGGCATTTAAAACAGGTGAGCATATGTACGAATGTATAGATGTTTGTCTCTGCAAGTCATGACATTGTTTGGGGAGCCTACAGTTGTGTTGGCACCTCCAACGACAGTGTTTCTGATCAGATAGGGCAACTTATGTGAGGTCCCAGAGGGTGGCGTGACCCCAGGGAACATTAATCAATGGCTTTGACAGGAGTGTGGCTTCACCAGCATGACTTCAAGGCCATGCTGTTGCTCAGACTGTCATGAGATTGCGCCGGCTCTTCAAGCTATTTGCCCAAGCATTTGATGAGGCCCCACACGACCCAACTAACAAACTCTTACAGATGGATCCCAATAGTGCTTAGAATTCAGACACGTTTAGTTATGAAAATGTACAATCTGGGCTGGTAATCCCACAGGGGGCAATCTATGATGATAATTGTACACTTGAACAATATACTTCAACCTAGGATACACAAGGCAACTCCCCTTGTAAAAAGGTATGCTGTAAATTTGTTTGGATAAGAGCTTTTTTTCCCCTTCTGACTTAAGGCCCGTTTATACCAAGCATGATAACTATAAAGATAGCGATAATGATAACTATCGTTTCTCTGTCCTTTATCGTTGTAGTTGTGGTGTGGACGCTGCTATTCTTTAACACTGAGAACGACTTTTAGAACTAACGTTATATCTTTATCGTTATCGTGCTTGGTGTGAACGGGTCTTTAAGCTCAAAACCACTGTTTTTCTTCTTTTTTTTCTCCGCTTTGGACTTGACCTTTGTTTGCATATTCCAGACAATAAGTGTGTAGGGTACTGGGAAGATGTGCCCTGTAAGTATAATGTGCATTTACTTCCAAATTGTAACATATTTAGATCAAGTTTAGCGTAAATGAATTTAGATATCATTGTTATTACAGTTTAAAATACTTAATACTTATTTTTTATATTTTATTTGACATTTTAGTTAAGTAATTGAATAAAAGATGACAGGAAAGGTACAATCCCAAGAACAGATTGATCAGAAAGGTCCATTTATTCTATGCCTTATATAACAATATGTGAGAATATAAATATTTGCATATATTAGTTAATTCATAATTACTTATTTATTGAAGATATGTCATGATACAACATTAAATGGATTAACAAGAAAAAAAAGGAATGCTTTTTGGTATACAGGAAATGAGTTTCTATGGTACTTGCATATTTATTACAGTGACTTTATTAAACGTTATTATCCCAAAGCAGAGCCATTATTTTTAATGATGGATTTATACACTTTATTTGCTTCAAAATCTTGACCCCCCATTTACTGTCAACATAAAGTTTGGAAGAGCCAGAACATTTTAAATATACTGTAACTCCAATTGTATTCATATTGTATTTGAAAAAAAATCATACTGTAAACACCTTGGGTGGCTTGAGGGGGAATAAAACATGGAGTCATGTTTCATGCACATGCTATTATAATAACAATAGATTTTGCATAATAAACCAAACAATAATCCTAACCAAATAGGAAGTATATGTAGTTAACTAATATTACTCAGTACTTAAATGTACTGATTACTCGGTACTTAAATGTACTGTACTGTAACGATGACACATTCAAATAAAGTCTATACCATAAAGGTACAAGAATTCGTACACAGCCATTGACTCTAATAGCCATTGGCCTCATTTGGGTGTGAAGTCATGAGTTAAAGCTAGTGTATGTGCATGATGAAAGTCACACTCTTGCCGTGGAACCTCGAAATTCAAATCGTGCCACTTGTTTTCTATGGCTATTACATCATGGAGTGTGCCAAGACCATCAATCCTGTTGACTGCTTACAGAAGGTTAACATGTCGTCTAGCATAATGCTTGCTTCAGCACTCGTCCCTTTAGTGGGCGTCTCACACTTTGCACCAATCCAGCAAAGTCAGTGCTGATGACAAACAATCATTCTCAGCAAAAATCGTCACTCATCTTAGGGCTTACACTGTGAGCGTGCAAGTCACCTGCACCTTTGCATATATATTTCTCTTGCATAAAGTGCACTTAAGCACTGCTGACAATCAAAACAATCTAAGCATTTGTAATGATCTCATTCCTCCCATGGTTCAATTCAAGCTGCAGCTCCGGATGAACTTGGATCTACATGCATTGAACAACTGCCTGGTGAGTGAATTGTGGATGTTTAAGTCGCAAAGCATTCAGCTTAGATGTTTAGATGATATGATCCCTTAAGATCATGACCTTTACACATTACTGTGCTCTGAAAATCACATCTATACAGTTCTCGGAGGTGCGGCATGCTTTGATGCCTGTCAGCTGAGAAATGCACTCGCCTGCCTTCAGATGCAGTGATGACACACACACAGACACAGACAAAGTGCTCGGACCACTCGAGCGCTCAATGTCAGGAACTGACCTTGGCTGTACATTTGAAAAACACATTCCAAACAAAACCGAGTCCTAGTTCTCCGCTGGTCACCCGATTATCCAGATTGGTTTTCTTTTTTAACAAAACCGAAACATTATATGGGCCCCTGCTCTTCTTTGTGTCATTTCTGGTCAGAGCAGCGGAGTTGCTTCAGGTTCAGACCCACAGACAAAGTCTGAATATCTGCAGCATCTTGCCAGCTTCTATTGAAAGAATCTATTGAAGCAGATATCAAAGACAAAAAAGACAAGCAATGCCATCTAAAAGCTTTTTTCAAAACATTCTGGCTTGTATTGGAAAATAAGCTGAAGGATTTACACCTTTTTTTCTCTGTTTTCTGCATTTTGAGGTCTGCTTCGCAGATTGTTGCAGTGAATTCTGGGAAGACAGGGGCAGCGTGCGTGCTTCTAAATACAGAAAGAATGAAGAATGTTTTAAGCTCAGTAGATCAAATTCAGAAATGTCATTTGATTAGCTGTTTAGACATTTTTTGTCTAAATACTTTCACTCATCTGGCAACACTTTAAAGACTTCAGCTCTTAAAACACAATGAACGGTAAAAACTTCTTGAGTCTGAAACTTGTGCCTACAAGAAGTCAAGGTTAAGCAACCGTTATGTTATATTATATGCAACCTAGGCTTATTGGAAATACGTACGTACTCTTCATACAATTATGCAAAACTGAAAAAACGTACCTATACATACGAATCGCTGCAGTTTCCAATTGAAATGAACACTAGAGGCAGTAAAACTCTCACAACTTTTATCCCTGTTCTCTCAAAAGTATGATTTACAGGTACATTTTTGATTAATAAAGGCTAATTTTAGTTAAGTTTAGAATGTTATGTTATGACTTCAAAACATTTTTAACATCCTGCACGATTTGAAAACTGCTACTTTTGAACGTTGTCGTCACATATACAGCTTCATATGTATGAGTTTTCTAACTAATTCGGTTTACTTGGTAGCTCACGTAATACAGTGTTGCACTTAGGCAGAGAAAAGCACTGGCTTGAATCCCGTGTAATATGTCTCAACAAAACAGCTTAAATCATTGTAAGGAAGTAAAAATAGCATGGCTGCATCAGGGAATATGTTTTTAAATTACTTTTGCATTTATTAACACTATCTGGTAGGTTTGGGTTTGGTGTAGGGGATATTTCCAACATGATATTTCCAACATGAGATTTCCAACACTGCATCTTTGAATTCTGAACGGCCAAAAACGTGCAGTAAGGTACATAATTACAGGGTTGCAGAAATGTATGTAAAGGCACATATTTCCAAAATTAAGCAGTCCAAATGTAGAGAAGAAAGTTGGATAATTATCTTGAGTTATGCTGAATCTGATTCACCTTTCTCAAAGATTACCAAGAACCTACAAGATATAAGTTTACAAAATAACACACCAATAATATAATTGTGGGGGGAAAAAACCTGTCCTTGTCCTGTAATAAATTCTTATGAAGAAACAGGAAATGTGTTTGGTAATGAGCGCAGATTGGTCAATATTCAATGGTATTCAATAGTGTGACTGGTCATTATTTGATAATTATTTGAATAAAATACCTACTGAATGAATTCATAAAGTTTTAACCTTGTTTAATGTCGGTTATATGCAGCAATTTCTGCATATAAAAATAAATTTCTCTCATATTCCCACTTTATTACAATAACATTTGTAGAAAATTCTCATCTAAAAAAGAGACCCTGCAGTGCTTCTACATAGATGGAAGCATAACGCTTTAGTTGGTCATCCTCAAAGACAGGTCTCCTATACCAAAGGTTAGACGCAAAGGCATGTCTCTTATGCCAAAGATGTAGCAAACATTCCATAACATCATTCATTTACATATACATTTCACTGTGATTGATAAGCAGAGTGGATCATGACAGCATCAGTCTACTGTATCAGCTGTTGCTTTATGTAACCCTGTGTGATCAATCAGCAGATAGTTCATAAATCTGTGCACGATTCGTTTACTTTCATTTCTTTAATTCATGAAGACTTTAACTTATTTTAATAGGGTTGTTTGATAGAGTTTTCATAGGATTACTTTTCAAGTGAGTGAAGAGTTTCTCCCTATTAGAGTGAACAGGGAGAGGTCTGCTCCAATGACCTAGAGCCACATGCCATGTAGCTGCAGGGTTATGCAGGTATTTCAACCATGTAGGTGTTTAAATCAAAGTCAAGCCTGGTCTAGGGGTGGGCGAGAGGGCTTGTTGTGAGACTAAGTTAGGTGGGGAGGGGATGTCTTTGAAATATGGTTGGGAGAGCGCATGTTATCTTTTCTCCTCACCATTAGACGTCCAGGTTTGGTGTGTCATTGGTTGCAGCCCAGAGCTGGCACCAGCTCAAAGGGGATGTTAAGAAATGCAATCCATATGGTGGCACTATAAAATCTAGCACGAACCACAACCAAAGACCAAGATCTGTTCAGGACGCCGACATAGCATCAATTCGAAAACCGCCTTTCCAGCAGCACCTGAGGATTTTTGCTCTCCAAGACGCCCAGGGGACCAGGACCAGTTGCTTTAAGGGGTGAGTGCTGATCATTTATAAATTCATTTAAAGCAGTATCTTTACATGCGCCCTTTCATGATAAAAAACGAAGCGGTTGCTTTAAATCGTTTTTGGAGTGTCATTTCAGACTGTTCCGTTTGGCCTTTTTTAGGGAGGTCCTGTCGGATTTGATATGAATATTCTGTGCCATGTTATGTTCCTGCTTCTGCTGGGAGTCATTTCTTGTCAGAACAACAATCGCAATGCCAAGTCGGGTGGAAAACCTGCAAAGAAGCCTAACAACCAGGGGAAAGAGTTGACCCAGCATGGCCCTGAAGATGATCCAAACCCTGCGCTAGCAGGTGCTGGCGATTCCAGTAAAGAAACTTACTCTGGAGGTCGTGGCACCGCCCAACAAAGCGCATCTGTCAACAAACCCATTGATGAAATGAAGCTGCACTTTCTTAAGAACACATTAGTGACATGCAATGATGGTACTGCCGCTGGGTAAGACACCGCACATCCTCACTTGCTGGCTAGAGGTGTATAAACTTTTTGCAATGCTTGGCAGTTTGTAGAGCAACAGGGTCATGGGTTTGATTCCCAGAAGACACATTAGCTGGTAAAATTTTACTTTGGATAATAGCATAAAATGTACAAAACTGTGGCAGCGTGATGTCCTTTAACAGATATGGCTGTTCCCTAGACCATCTATATTTATTTGTGGCCCTCCAGGTTTTACCTAAAGGAGTTCAAAGGAAGTAAGAGATGGCTGATATTTTTGGAAGGTGAGTATTTAAAACGAAGTTAATTTTGTCGAGAGAGGTCAGCGGGCTTAAATGCAGTGCTCAGCGTTATTTTGACGGCTGGTCATCTTCTTAGACATGTAATTTTTCTTGCTTTTTTGGAGCATGTCACATCACGTTGGTTCACGAGAAGATATATAGTGTCACCGGTCAAGAAAAGTAACATGCGATGTTGAATTAGACATGGCAAAATTAAACAATTCAAGAGGGAGAACAAGGTGTAAACACACAAATCATGCAACGTCTCTCTCTTTACTTGGAAAGTAAGAGGAAGTGACTTTAAATAGAGGGGGAAAGACTAGCAATCTTACAGTTGTAATAATTCTTTGTGTCAAAATAACAAGCTGACACAGATTCATTGTACACTGAGCTGTTTTTTGACTCGACTAATTTAAACAAATTTAAAAATAATATAGTAACAGAAGTCACCTTTATTTATATAGCGCTTCAACAATACAGATTGTGTCAAAGCACTGAACAGTATCAAATAGGAAAGCTGTATCCTCTCTACTACGAGTTGTTGTTTGAACAAGGTAAACACTGTAAATCTGTAGCAATACAATCCAAGCTGTCCAAGCTTTTGAAATCTGCTCAAAAGAAGGATAATGTGAGATTAATTCCAATTATTCTCTTTTAGGTGGCTGGTGCTGCTACAACAAAGAGACCTGCGATTCCAGATACAAAACTATCCCCCGCCTTATGAGCTCAGCTGACTGGCCACAGACACGCAAAGGTAGGCTGATATTAACCAGACTTACAACAACACTTCTTGCTTTCCTCTAGCTAGTCTCGCAAGCCATACTTCTGTGAATCTTATAGTAAACAGCCTGATATTTGCAGGAAGTGGTTTACTGTCAACACAAGTTGATGAAAATCCTCACTGGTATAATGCCAATATTGTGTAAGTATTTGAAAAATTCAAGAGTAATATGTATATATGCTTTGTAAATAACATCTGACTTACGTATCTTGTCTGATGTGAATAGGTTTGTTCCCTATTGTTCAAGTGATGTGTGGAGTGGTAACAAAGCAGCATCAAAGTCTAAACAGGCAAAAGAAACAGGTACATTTTCGTCAGACTATTCCCATTTTTAGTTTCCAAAATTAATTATTTATTCCACCACAGAATATGCTTTCATGGGATCTCAAATCATTCGAGAGGTGATCAAAGATCTTGCCCCAAAGGGACTAAAACAAGCCAAAGTTGTGATGTTGACAGGAACAAGGTGAGATCTCTGGCTATGTTACTAAAGTGTTTTAGTTTGGGCAAAAATACTTATGACATCTATTTATTTTTTACATGTTTCTCAAATGATGGGCTGCATTTATTGTAAAAGGGAGATTACTTATTAGTATTAATACCTAGATACAATTCATTTTCCTCAATGAATGGTCTGAAATAAATGTTCTGGGGTTTTTTTCCCTGCTGTTTGTTTCCACAATCCAAGAACCATAGCTATTATAAATCCCATAATTAGATTTGAATTCACTCATAAACAATGACAACATTAGACACCCAATACACCTGTTGCTGCATATTGAGATTTAATAACAAGATGCTTTGAACAATTGAAACAGAGCCCTCTGGAGTACCATGAAATCCTATTCTGGTCTATGGACCACCCCTTGAGTTGTGCCACAACACTGACTGAAGCATTATTTTCAGCACATCCTGTTGTCTACCATAAAAATGTCTACTGCAGCCTGTAATGCTATAGACAATGACATAATACCTATATATGGTCTGTCGAGGAGGCAAAACAAATCCTGAGGATTCCTCCAATGTTAGCAACATGTTGTGTTGGTTATCCCAAAGCATCTGTTGAAGCCAATTGATACTCTGAACAGTATTTGTAGTTCACTGGTTTAACAAACGAGATATTGGGGGGTAAAGTAATATTATTTATTCTCTTCCCCAGTGCCGGGGGAACAGGTGTGCTGCTGAACATTGATAAGGTGTCTAGTCTTCTGGAGCAGTTGGGGGCTGATGCTCAGGTTCGCGGCCTTGTCGACTCAGGCTGGTTTCTAGAGAGTAAACAGCAAAAAGCGCCTGAATGTCCAGACAGTGCCTCCTGCACTCCTGTGGATGCCATAAAAAAAGGACTTCGGTAAAGTGTACATGCTAATCTCAGTTCACCAGAATGATGAATATGTAGTTTGCTAACACTTTAGTTTACAGTTTCAATATTACACACAGCAATTTTAAATGAATTAATTACATAACAATAACCATAATATCCCTTTTGGAAACAGATGTATATTTCGGCATACTACCTTTAAGTATTGGCCCTATTTTTAAAAATGTCCTTTAGAAGGGATACAAAAAACATTTCAAAACATTATGTGTGTTTTGTTTCTAAAGCCAGCTTCAGTGTTACTATTTCTTATACTTAGGATTTGGTATTTGACTTAATCTTCAGTGTATAACTATCCTATATATTTTGCAGACATAAATTAATTCTCAAATTGTGCTGCTTGACAGATATCAGTTTGCAGTGATATTATGTATTGTTTACGTGATGTTATATATTTAAGGTTGTGGAGTGGTGTTGTTCCAGAAAAGTGCAAGCAGCAGTATAAAAGAGGCGAGGAATGGCAGTGCTTTTTTGGACACAAACTGTACGCATACATAACTGGTGAGGAGGTGGCATCTGTTCGATATGAATGAAATCATTTTTACAGAAGTGGTTAATGTTAATAAAGCTGACTTCCTTTAAAATAACAGAGCATGTGTGCCTTTTTAGCTCCATTGTTTGTAGTGCAGTGGTTGTTTGATGAGGAACAGTTACGAGTGGAGAACATTTACATGGGCGTCCAATCACTATCAGAGCAGCAGTGGACCTACATGCAGAACCTAGGAAAAGAGTTTAAAAACTCTCTCAAAGATGCTACGTGAGTGCATTACTGCTATATTATACTACTATATCACTTAAACTACCTAAATGTTTCCAAAACAGTTGCTAATAATTGAACAATCACATCATCAAAAGTATACTTTCATTTTATTTATACATGAATATAATATATAATAAATATATGTCCTGTTTTATGTTGTTTTAGGGCTGTGTTCGCTCCCTCCTGTCTTTCCCACACTTTGATTACCAAAAGGTAAGGACACGCAGGCACCCTGAGACACACTCCTCATGGGTGAGCTCATACGCCTGCATTTGAGCACTCATTCATCATGATGCATTCTAAGTGTCACCAAAATGCCACCTCATGGTTTCACACTTAATTAATGGCCGCTGTATGAGCTCAGAGAGAACAGTGGGACGGATGATTTGTGGGGTGAAACACAGCCATGGGGAAACACATGATGAGGTCAAACTTACAGCAGAGCTGTAGCTGCTTATAAAGAGACTGATTAGACTACTGCTGATAACATAGCCATGTAGTTAAGTGTACTTTTCACAATGACAGTTGCTCACTGGACACTAATTTAGTAGTTAATATTTAGTAGTGATAGGATAAATGATCTAACTTATTGAAATGTAATAATTCTATATCAAAATGCTAATATATGGATGGATTTTTTTTTCTAGAAAATCTGTCATTTATATATATATATATATATACATACACCACCAGATTCATTCATTCACTTATGTTTTTGAAAGAAGTCTCTTATGTCCACCACAGCTACATTATTTATATCAGTAATAATGTGAAATACAGTACTATTGAGATTCTTTTTCCAGCCTAGAATGATTTATTTCTGAATGATTTTTTGTTTTTTTTTTGCTTAACCACAATCTTATCAGATATCTTATTTCTACTCTCTAGGTTAGCTGTGTTGTTGCTTTCAATCACACCACAACCTCGCTTAAAAAACTACATTTACTTACATTTTGAAGGGGAAATTTAGGAATTCTACATTTTTTGAATTGCAGTTTATTTTTTAGTTAAGTTCAGTAATTATATTTTATTTCTTACATTTTTTAAAGGAGGACATTATTTAATACTATGGGGATGCTGAAAATCTCTTATGTTTACCCAGACTGCATTATTAGTTTCTGCTACCAACCCAGAACTGGAACGCAACGACACATTTTATGCATTCTTTCTGTACTTGTGTACTTCAACACTTTTTTTAAGTGATTGAGACTTCCTGTCAGAACCCACTTCCGTATTAAACAGAACTATTAGTGAACATCCACTAATAGTCATTAAGTAAACATTAAGTGAACATTAAGTAGCCTAAAAGTCTTGATTTTGCTGCCTATTTTTTCTCTTCTTCAGTAACTGGATGGATTTCCAGATCAAAGGGACCTCACTCTCTCGTGCTCTGCAGTGCTGGGATAGAAGTCTTCAAGAGGCTAACAAGAACAGCAAAACACCTCTAAAGGGCTGTCCCTTTCATCTCATCGATAACTGCCAGTGGCCACAGTGCAACCCAACCTGTCCAGCCCTGATTGACCAGGCCACGCAACAGGAGATGACTCTGCTCCAAGTGCTGGCCAGCATGGGCTTGGACCTGCAAAAGCTCGGCTTGGATGTAAGCGGAGATATTTCGGCTAGCATGGTCAGCAGTGGTGGCTAAATTAGCATTAGCGAGCAGTGGTGTTCTCATCAACACAGTTCACCTCATCCACACTTTTTAGAGATTGTTCAGTGGCTTCCTCTCTGGCCACTTTCCAGAGAAGGACCTGGGTTTGTCTAGTGAACATGTCACTGGATTTCAGTACCGACAGTCTGCCTTTACAACGGTGTTCTAGAATGATTTTGTGTTCTTCAAGTGAGCGACTCTAGCTAGACACAGTTAATCAATGGTTATCACAACTGCTAATCTAATTCATCACTTCAGTAAGAGAACTGGTGTCTGAATTCAATGCTTTAGCTAAAACTGTCTGACAACTTTGTAGTGTACCAACAAAATCAAAAAAAGTTCATAAACAGCAAGAACATTTAGAAGGGTGTTTTATCTTCCCATCACATTCTGGTGAAAAGCAGTGAGCAGTAAAATATCAACAGTTGATTTTTTTTTTTTTTTTTTTAAAGTGTCAAGAAACCAGAAGTTTGCAGTAACCACATTTTCCAAACATCCTGTCACAATACTTACTCTATGTTATATATCTGTATTATTTTTAACAAGTGCATGCTGTTTTAGGACATTGTAGTCCATTTTGCAGACAAGAATCATAAAAATGACACACATTGATAATAGTGAATGGATAAATGTGGTATCTGTTTAATTTTGCCTTATAGCCTATATGAATAAGACATGTGAAGTTACATATTAACAACCATCTGAATGTCCTTAAAAATATATCATGAAACAAAAACAACATCTATTTTAATAATAATTATCTCACATCCATATGATTATACTTGTTGCCTATATTCATGATATCTTTTGACATTTATAATTGGTTTGACTCATCTTGAACACTAATAAAAGATGAAGGAAAGCTTTTTTATGTACAATATGTTTTAGACACCTCCTATCTCAGTGTGTGTGTGTGTGTGTACCTGGTATTCCCCATGTTATGGAGAATAAATATCCCCACAAGAATATAGGAATACCAATCATTTATGACATTGGGAGTTTTTGGGGGATTTTTTGGTCCTCATGAGGAAAACAGCTTATGAATCCTACAGAATCAAGGGTGTTTTTTTGTTTTTTTTGTGTAAGGGGTAAGTTTAGGGTAAGGGAATAGAAACTAATTTGTACGGTATAAAACCCATTACATGTGTGTGTGTGTTTTGTTAGAATAGTGTGCTAATGAGCCTGAAAAGCACAGAGGAACCACATGACAAGCATCATTCTTAGGTGAAGCTGACTAATGTGAAACTGTTAAAAAAAAAACCTGTTTTTGCCCATTTAAAAGAACAATGGAATCAGATGGTGAATGGTCCCGTAGTAACTTTACATTAGAAAAACACTGTGGTTAGATGACTGAACTTATCTGTTTGAAATGTGATTCTTGTTCCAACCCAAAATGATTTCCGGCATCAATTTTTGTGCTTAACCACAATCTTATCTTATTTCTACTCTCTAGGTTAGCTGTATAGTTGCTTACTATCTTACCACCATCTCATTGAAAAGATAACTTAAATGAAACTAAACTGACTTTCTAAGTAAAATATTTTTTTATGGAATTTCAAGACTTCAAGATCTTCGTAATATTTCTTTAGCTTTACAAGTTACCCTAAAATCAGCAAAGTGGTCTTGAGTTTCATAGGTGTCTCACCATTTGACACCAGAATAATGTATTGTGGTTTTAATATGTTATATCTTACTGTTTTTTCAAAACCACTGTTAACTATTTGTCTAAAGCTTGAATTACAATGACACTGGCTACTTGCTAGGCAAAGATATGTTTTATAATTGTATTTGGCTACTTACATTTCTTTACAGTAGGAGATTATTTTAGTCTTGATGCCAATTTCTGGAAGATCTGCAAGGTTGTGAAATCCCTCTTTATTTTAATAGCAAGTAAATACCTAAAAAAAAGGTATTGCTCTTCTTGATGTTTCTTTGGTTTTACAAGTTAGCCTAAAATCAGCAAAGTTGTCTTGAGTTTCGTAGATGTCTTACCATTTGACACCAAAATAATGTATTGTGGTTTTACAACTGTCAGCTATTTCTCTCAAGCTTCTATGAATTACAATAACAGTGGCTACTGCTTTAAAGTGCACATTTATATAAATATGGCCCTTTTTTTTTTTTTTTTGTGAAGTAGCGGATTATTTCAGGCTCATGTCAGTTTCTGGAAGGTCTGCATGGTTTTGTTTTCCATGCAACTTCCTAAAGTATTAACGCAGACTTTGAGTGGGAGTTTCATGAGTAAAAAACAAAACCTTATGTTTTCACATACGTGATTAAGTGAAGGCATGACTAAGAAACTTCCCAGAAGAGTTAGAACACATCATGTCTAAAGGGAAATTTTTACAATTATATCCATCCATATAAAGAATTAATTATAAGACGAACACAGGGGAAACAGGGCATATGTCAAAGTGCAGACAAGCTTAGCCTGGCTTCCTGTACACACCAGTGAGTATAGTTTGACTAACAGTCCAAGGCCATTTAAGGTTGAATAGCTGTTAATTGTGAAAATACAAACTCTACAGTCTACAGTATATAGTTCAGAAGTTCAGAACTTACTTTGAAATGAAAATATATAATTTGTACTTACATCCATGGTACAACGTTGAGGAGTATATTGCATCACTTAGCTGTTCTTCTGATTAAATTGTTTTAGGCAATAATCAATGTATTCATACAGTTCAGCCAAAATATTCCATTAACATGCTTTTGCTAAAATAACAGAGACGTTGGTCTTAAACTACTAAAGAGCAGCTATGCAAGCGTTGCCTCACACTCAATAATAGTTTATATACTAGAATTCTATAATGCTTTACAACTTATTTAAATGCACATAAGAAGTCCTTTTTCATTGTAATGGCTAGTAAATACCTAAAAATGTATAGTTCTTCTTGATATTTTAACCAAATACACATATTTGGTTTTACAAGTTACCCTAAAATCAGCAAAGTGGTCTTTGGTTTCTTAGGTTTCTCAACATTTGACATATCAAAATAATGAATTATGCTTTTACAAGTTACATTTTACCGTTTTTATTAAAACCCCTGTCAACTATGTCTCTCAAGCTTCTATGAATTACAGTGACATACAGATATAGAGATGTATCTAAAATGATCATAGGTCACTGTTTTAAAGTGCACATGCTTGCGTGCACTTTGGCAAACTTTCCGTGTAACAGTGTGCAACGGTTTGTTTTTTACTAGAGGTGGTTTGAGAAAAGGGAACTTTCATTGGTGTGTTGTTTTCCTTTTTGATTTTGGGGTGGGGGGATGTGTGCTCCTTTTCTCTTTTTTTCTCTTTAATCTTTCTTTGATCAAACTCAAAGCTTGATAGCTACAAACAGTCTATGACCTGCATCAAAAAAAAAACAACAATCTTGATTATCTTGAGTGCAACCTTTTTGTTTAGTCTTCCCTTTTTTATTAAATTTTTGAATCCATATATATATGTGTGTGTGTGTATATATATATATATGTATCATTCTTAAGGCCACTTGTGAGTCAATAAGCAAACAAAATCCCCACAAACACCAGAGGTTTCTGTATAAACAGGTAAGTGTACAGGTAACTGTACCAGTGAGGTTTATTCACCTTTTCTATGAGCTAACTGCAACAACTCTTTTACCACGCAAATCACCTGAGTTGTGGCCGAAACACGTCTTCCTGCTTAGGCCTCTTTTCCTGGCAACAGTGTACACACAAACCCACAGCTGCACACGTGCAGCAGTGCGTGTACCTGTGCAGAGTTGAAACTTGATGAAGGGTTTGGGGGAAGGGGGGTGACAGTGATTGAGGACAATTTACAGAACCAGAAGTGGGGGGAAAGCAAGTTAAATGAATTGTTGTTTTTGTTCCTTTATAGTCTGCCTTATTTGCAGTCTGCACTTGTGCTCAAGGTTTTGACAGAACTTGCAATACACTGTAAATCATAACAGAAAAATCTGAGCAAAACAGAGCAGTCAGACCACGACACTGTACACATGCACCCAAAAACAGTTTTTATGATCAAATAAACAAATTATATCTCCTATAAGTGGATGATTAGCCTATCTAGTAAATTACTATGTAGTTAGAACTCACAATGTTTAAGAAATTAAAACAGGAAATTATACACAGACAGTAACAATATTAAAATATTGCAAATAGATAGTTTGGTTTTTTTTAAATATTAATAATTGGTTAAATTCAATGAACAGCAAGAAAGTGTTTAAAATAGGATGAATTTATGGTTGAGAACAAACTAGATGGTTGTACAA
>JAUMHE010000201.1:0-29569 GCA_032359235.1 Enteromius mattozi | reverse complement strand
AGAACTTGCAATACACTGTAAATCATAACAGAAAAATCTGAGCAAAACAGAGCAGTCAGACCACGACACTGTACACACGCACCCAAAAACTGTTTTTATGATCAAATAAACAATCTCCTATGAGTGGATGATTAGCCTATCTAGTAAATTACTATGTAGTTAGAACTCACAATGTTTAAGAAATTAAAACAAGAAATTATACACAGACAGTAACAATATTAAAATATTGCAAATAGATAGTTTGGTTTTTTTTAAATATTAATAATTGATTAAATTCAATGAACAGCAAGAAAGTGTTTAAAATAGGATGAATTTATGGTTGAGAACAAACTAGATGGTTGTACAAAGGTAAGAAATGAAGTTGTTTTTCTTGAAACACAGCACAGGCTGTGGTGAAAACCCTTTCCTCTGGTCTTGGCTTCAAAGTTAAATGTGGTGCTTCACCTTTTTTAACACATCTGATGCAGCGCTCTCTCATATTCACTGTGTTGTTAGCTGTCCTGGCGAAACATTCAAAGAGAAAGTCTTAAATCATGCACGCTTTTACCGGTAAGTCTAAAAGATTAATCTGTTGACTAACGCTGTTAAATGAATCAAATAGCTTTATAGATCTATAAAATGTACATGATTTCATCTATTAGTGAGAGAATCTATTAGTGTTTTGCTTGCATATCAGTGAAATCTATCTTTATGTGCACTTTCTAATACGTTTTGTTTTTCATTGACAGTATTTTGCCCTTTGCTGCTGATATGGTCATGCCAAATAAAGGTAACTCATTACTTAAACTAAGACAAACTGCACTTACTTTTCATCCTAACCACTAAATCCAAATAGTTCCCCCAAAAATGAAAATTCTGTCATGATTTACTTGCTCTACTCATTGTTTCAAACCTGTATGACTGGCATGGTTTTGTGCAACACTAAAGGAGATTTAAGGGGAAATAAAAAAAAAACTGTCACCTCTCACTTTCCTTGCACACGTTGTGCACGCAGTGAACATGAATGGTGACTGAGGCTGACATCTTCTGTGTGTAGTAGTAAATCAGCAAAACTTTACAATAAAGTTCCATTAGATAACATTGGATAATGCTTAAATTAGCATTACCTTATGATGACAATAAACTTGTTAATCTTTGGTAATGTTGTTAATTGTTAGTTCATGTTAGCTGCAGTCCATTAAATAATATTAACAGATGCAACTTTTATGTATTACTAAATGTTGAAAAAAGTAATTATTAGTTAATCTAAACTAACCTAACTAAATAGAACCTTATTGCAAAGTGTTACCAGAAAATCATGAGCTTGGAACAAGATGCCAGAATTTCCATTTCTGTGAGCATTATTAATTAGACTTCTAGAGGAGTGCTTTTTTTCTACACACCTAGTTATAAATTCAACTTTGTATAGAGTAGAATGGGTTTTTCAAACACTTTACAGTTAATCTCTAACCATGACCTGTGTACAGATTTAAACAAATTTATAGGATACCTTTCTCCTTGAATGTTTTTTGTGAAGCATCTGCATTACCTTTATTTCAGAAAAGCTGGTCCAATGTAACTGCTGAATATGAATGGGAAAACAAATCCACAACAGAGTATGAGTATTCCACAGAGACGGTGGATTACAACGATCTTGAAATTATGTGCGACAGAGGCTCCAACCGTACCTTCCGCTCCTGGTTCCTGCCCACCATCTACACCATCATCTGCCTCCTGGCCCTCGTTGGAAACTTTCTGGTCATCCTCACCTACCTTTACTTCAAGAGGCTGAAGACGATGACTGACGTCTATCTGCTCAATCTAGCCATGGCTGACCTGCTGTTTGCAATTTCTCTCCCTTTCTGGGCAGCTAGTTTCATGAGCAAGTGGCACTTGGGTCTGTATCCATGCAAGGCCATGTTCACCATCTACAGGGTCAGTTTCTTCAGCGGCATGTTCCTTCTCACCTGTATCAGTGTAGATCGTTATTTCTCCATAACAAAGGCCATCTCTGCTCATCGCTGTCGTACCAGTGCAGTCTTTTACGGACAGGTGTCTTCTCTGGTTACTTGGGTGATGGCGGTGATCTTTTCGGTACCTGACATGGTGTTCTCTGAAGTCAACATCAATGGCACCTGTACAGATAATGGCAAAAACTATGAAGACTACCGCATTAGGATGCTGGTAAGTCAGATGGTCCTGGGTTTTATAATTCCGGCGGTTGTCATGGGGTTCTGTTACATCTGCATCATCAAGACCCTCGTCCAAGCCAAGAACTTTGAGAGGAATAAAGCCTTCAAGGTCATCATTGCAGTGGTATCTGTCTTTGTCTTCAGTCAACTACCCTACAATGTAGTCATGGGAGTGACCACTCAGGAAACAACGAATTGCAACAAAGACAAGAGTCGTCTTTATGCTTTGGATGTGACCAGAGCCGTGGCTTTCTTACGCTGCTGCATAAACCCCTTCCTGTACGCCTTCATTGGGGTAAAGTTTCGCAATGATCTCCTGAAGCTCCTGAAAGACTTGGGATGCATCAAGAAGAGCCATCTTATGTACACCCACTGCGGTAAACGAAGATCCTCTGTCGGCTTGGACACAGAAACCACAACTACATTTTCCCCCTGAATGCTGCCATCTGTTACAGATTCCAGAACAACAAAAAAGTTTTGCCAATTTACTTTTGTTACACAGTGTTAAATTGCTTCATAAGCTCTATTCAGAACAAAGTGCCTGTGGAGGACTGTGTGGTGCCATATACTGACATGCTGCAAATTTTGCTTTGCAGTGTTACTAGGTACTTATTGTACAAAAACTTCCTGCATTGTAAGAATAACAATTTTCACTTCTTGTTTTTGATTGTTTTTTGAGAAAAGAGTCACTCTTTGTTGTATGATGTAGCCATTTGGTGTTCAATATCTTGTTCTCTATATCAATACGCTGTATATTACACATGCTTTCAAAAATGAGTCATTATTAAAGCTAACTATCGACTATGTTTCTTGAATAAATTTAAAAAAATCTAAAATAACTGACTTGAATTTTGTGTGTTGAAAACATCTGCACAAAATAGTTTCACCCTTTTCAGTTGTGCGCAAAATATATGCAATGCTGAAATAAAAAAACGAAAAAGGAGAAATTACAAACACAGAATACAAGCAGAACTTTGTTTACGGAATTGTGAACTATTGCCTTCTTTGGTTTCTCACCCACCTTACTTGTAAAGAGGGCATTTGTACTCATTGTCTGTGGTTAAAGTTGGTACTATGTGGTTGTGGTAAGTCTACGTTAAACTTAAAATACCCTGCTTGCAGAGAAGCAACATATAGTTCGCACTTATACATTTCTTCAGATACTGGCCAAAAATTGGTTTAAGGTACATATGCAACCCACAAAAGCACTTTACCTAAGAAGTTACTGAAGAACAAAAGAGGTACAAAGCTGTCACTGGGTCATGTACAAAAGCTAAAAAAGGTACGTCTTTGCACTTTATTTAGCCCTGAAATGGTACATATTAGTACTTTAAAGGTAGATCCTACAAATGACTTTTGACAGCTCCATTGACAGCTTTGTATTGTAGCTGAATACTGAGAGAATTTTAGGAGTTGTGTGCTCTGCTGGCACTTTTTTTAGTATACGTGCCAAGAGATCAAGGTTAATTTCACAAATATGTTATGATATAATAGTAGGTATATTACATTTGCACAATTTGTTTTTGGATAGTCATTAGTGAAAGGCTGGTCTCAACAACAGTCTGAGCAAGTAGATCAAAGGCATTTCAAGTTGATGAAGTGGCATTTGCACCTTCTTTTTTCATCTAGGGGCTAGTTGCATAAACTTTTCATCTATGTTCAGCGGTGTCTTATAAACTACTCTGACCAGCAGCTAGCAAAGGTATAAGCAGTCTTACTTTTTTGGATTCGGCTGAGAATACATTTTTTAAAAAGTATGACCATTATTAGATTACTAACTTTTAGGACCAGTCTGAAAAAATCAAATATTGTATCTTTGCTCATCGAGTTACTGTTTTTTAAGCAAAGTTGTTAATGCCACGTGACTAATCACTGTAGATTTGCAGGAAAATGACATCATAACACTGACATGGCAGTGCATGACATTCAAAGCATTAAAGTAGGTACTGCCAAGAAAACTTGAGCACTAGCCACTAGAGCGCACTCTTGCATAAAATAACTTTTAGAACATTTATGATACAGTTCTACACTTGAGCAGCAGGTGTCAGCAACATTCGAGAGAAAGGGACAGCACAGGAAACAATAAAATGTGTTGAAGGTAGAGGAAGTGCAGTAAGGAACACTACAAGGGAGTAAAGGACACAGTCACCTTTAAATCTACAGTAAGAGTTTCTTGAACCTGAGTGCAAAACTTGTAACAGTGTAAAACCTAACATTCATATTCTAAACAATGTGGGTGGTTTTTAAGCCTTTTTGAATCTTGAGGCAAGAAAAAAAATATTTGAACAAAAGGTGCATTGGTTAATAGGCTAAATACTTAAATGTCATGGGAGGACACACATTCACAGGGCCTCTCACAGCCTTTCTTTCACAGTCTTTGAGAACAGAATCAACAAACACCTAGATCTTGTTTTATTAATAGACTGATATTACATTAGGTCTCCCTAGAGCTATTTCTGACTTGGCCGACAGCTGAGGTGATAACCCTGTAATGACAGCTAGTTAGGAGAGAGGACGTACTGAATATGAAAAAGAGCATGGCTTCAAAAGCAAGGATTTTTTTTCCATTGCTATCGAACTGTCCACAATTGGTTTGTTGTCTTGGTAACAAGGGCAGCAGGGAATTGAATTCAGAGGCAGTTCTATAAGCAGTTCAAGTAAAGGAAAGGAGCAAAGATCTGGGATAGCACTTGCGTGAGTTTAGCTGAGATAATGATGTTAATAGTGTTTTAAGACATTTACATTTTTTATGTTGGGTATTATATTTCATGGCTCCCTTTTTGGCTTGTGTTGGGTCAACGAGTTCATCTGTACATAAGGATCATTTTGTAAAAAATATTATTTAGAAAAAAAGGTCACTTGAATGTGTTTAAAGAGAGAGCACATTCATGACTGTTTTTTCACATGCTTACTTTTTTCAAAGTAAGTTTAAGCGGTACACTTATTTTGAAGTGTTGACTAAAATACTAAACCACAAGTAAAGTATACTTAGTTATAATTTAACTCCACTGTGTTCTTTGGTATTATATTTAAAGTTGATATTTTAAAATACACTAATGTAATGCATTTGTAAGAAAAGATATTAAAGTATTTTAGAGTACAATAAATGTTTGTGAGTACATTCAGCAGTATTTAACAATATTTCAAAGACAACAGAATTATGAAATTACATATAAAGTCAAGGCACTTATATCCCACTTATATTATTTCCGCAAAGTATTGCTTTTTTAAAATGTTAAAGTGTACTTCACAAGGTCCTTTTAGCGTTTTTGGTGCGAATGTATCCCTCAATAAGAAGGCTATATAAAACAATATGTGTGGAAGCAGAAAGACACACACCTTACTGCAAATAAATAAATAAAAATAGAGCCTATATATCACATTTAGCTTATATTTTCCCATAATGCACACAAATCACAACACATCGGGAATGCCTCTGATATAGCTCAACGTAGTCCTAACTTGTTAGTAAGAGTCACAATGAAAATCCAAGTGTGTTCTTTAGGTTACACTGGGGCTGTAACATGAAGTTTGTTGTTTTAAAATGGAATTGTCATTTTGATCAAATTATAATAAATTTTTATCAAATTTAAATAAAATTACATTTATATTCATGGATGAATTATACACAATAAGATCTTTAAAAAATACTGACTGAATTAGGCTTTCATGCTGACTATAATGTCATCAGATTGCAGTGTGCATGGATGGAAGGAATTTAGGGAATTATAGAAACAAATTCAGTATAGAATATCTGAGTTTAAAAATCAAATAAGGGTTATTTGTAATGTTAGTGGGGTGTTTTAATAGTTGTATAGCAGGTGAGAGGATATAACTAAAAAGCTGCACAGATTCTATGTATATTTTCATTTGAAAAGGAGGCACATTTCAAGCAGTTTTCCCTGAGAAGTTGTTTCTAATGTTTACGAAACGTTACAGTCATGATATATTGGCGAATTAATGTACGTCTGGCAAAACGTAATTTTTCATTCCTGTCAGTCACGTGAGTATAAACCACCGTAATTATAAGCTCTCGTTTGTGAGTCACCTGTCCGCTTCAGGTGTTGACGGGGAAACCCTAGATAACTTGAAAATCATGTCTTATTTTCCCGCGAACAAGAATCGTGTGAATGATACTTGTTGCAAGGTAATGAAACTCCTGTCACGCAGTCAAACGCTCATGTGACGCAACGTCAGAGTCACATTGTACGCAATGACACGTATATATATTACTATACGCTTGAGTAATGCGTACCTTTGAGGTTTGTTTCAAAGTGCAACATTAATATAATTTGTAAATTAACAGTAGGCTGCTATGAAAGCGCTCATTTGTTAATCTTGTTACCAGGGTAACCACACCTTTTAACGAATTTAGATTTTAGACGTTCTCATTAATTAAAAAAAATCATTAGGCTATATAGAAATATGTTGTGCGTTCAAAAAATCAGTATAAAATCAAATATTTATATTTAATTTACACGTCCAGACTCTGAACTGCGCTTTATCTAATCCGATTATCTCTTTAAAGGCATTTGACTGTCACAACTCCATAGATGGATCTTCAAGAACAGCTGCGGGACCGCGACCAGATTCGTCGGAAAGAGACACGTGACGGCTCGCGCAGCGCATGATTGTGACGTCAAATACTGGAGCCCTATCGCGCCTCTAAAATGAAGTGACCTTTCTTTTTCGCCCTGATACAGAATCGGTCCTCCGACCGGCACCAACAGAGTCACACATCCCGCAAGATAAGGAGCTTCCTTACACGGCCTGAAAGGTAATATTGTCAGCCCTATTAAACCGATCGCGTGAGGCGCCTTGATTATCACAGATGTGACATTTAAACGAAATGGAGGATTTTGAAGCGGTTCTGAGGAAGGGTGGCGTAAGGTTGCGTAAGCTTACCGGTAACTACTCTTCAAGAGCACTTGTATGTCGTGGAAGAAATATGTAGGGGTTAATAACACTCTCTGTATTTTTTGTAACTGTAACAGGAGGGCTGCTCGTTTTTTGGTAATAGAGCATTAATGAACATTCAGTAATACAAGGAAAGTGTCCTTTATGGAGAGCTAGCCAGATGTGGCTAGCTGTTAGCTTCCGCAGCGTGGATCTGACGCCGGTTTACGACTTCTGCTGTGTTCTTCAGAAAGGTATAGCTTATCTGAGAGTCTTTTGATAAGTTAATTTGGGATTTTTGTCACACGAACTCCGATCCGGTTTCCCATTAATGGTAAGCTAGTTCTCACAGGCAGATGCCTAACAAGTAATTAAGGCTCCTTTTAATTAAGACGATTTAAGGTTCTCCCCAGATGAACATCTTAATACCGAGATGTTTACAGATGCGAGTTTGATGCCATAGGAAACATTATCTATCTACCTAGAAACCAGAAACATATGCTTCACTTCTCTATAGGTGGTGAACCGACCTTATAAGCTGTCTTAGACCTTGATTTGGTCGATTTATGTCTTAAAGCTTATGGGTTAAGCATGTAGATGCTCCATCCTTGAATGACCTTCTGATGATCTGTCTGCTGTGTGTGTTCACCGCTCACCCTTCAAATGCCTTTCTGCAGTGTTTTCACCTCTCCTTTACTTCTAGGTAAATATGGGTGACGTTGAAAAGGGAAAGAAGGTTTTCGTCCAGAAGTGCGCCCAGTGCCACACAGTTGAAAACGGAGGCAAGCACAAAGTAGGGCCAAATCTTTGGGGTCTTTTTGGACGTAAGACCGGTCAGGCAGAGGGATATTCCTATACAGATGCCAATAAGAGCAAAGGTAAGGCTTACTGATGGTCTTACCGTTTGTTTGCTGTTCACAATATGATATAATGACCATTTTAATTTATTTTTTTGTTCTTTTTACAGGCATTGTTTGGAGTGAAGACACCTTGATGGAATATTTGGAGAATCCCAAGAAGTACATTCCAGGCACAAAGATGATCTTTGCTGGGATCAAGAAGAAGGGCGAGAGGGCAGACCTTATTGCATACTTAAAGTCAGCCACGTCATAATACAGTTGGAGAGCGAGGAGTCTGCAATATTTAAATTAATCGTTTGTAGTTTGGCTGTGAATGTCTTTAACAATATCTATTCAAACGGTGTGACAGATCAAGTGGCCAGGATTATTCATTCTAACATATGGCATGCTTCTCATGCCAGTCCATTTTAACAGTGAAGATTTCCACTTCTTTGTTTGTCCAAGTAATGTAAAAATGAGTCGTGTTACTGCAGAACCCCAGTGTATCCACTAAGGGGAATGAGATCTGTGTCCCCTGGTTTTTACAGCTGCTGTTGTAGCTACATTAAATTATTAAATTGTACTTAACCCTTAAAGTATTTGGATCACGATAAGAGACTGAACAAGCAACTTGCTTATGGGGAACTAATTGTATCAGATGGATCTGATCTGTCAAATAAAATGGTGAAAACTGCATTTTTGTCATGTCTCTTCATGTTCTAATCCATTTGCCTGCTGATGTTTATGCGCTTGTTATAAGCTGTGTAGCTCATTTCTTCAGTTTTACCTTTTCGGTTTCAGTTCTCAGTGTACCAAGAAGACCCTTTTGGAGTAGTCATATCTCAATGTAATTGAGACCTTTAACCTTTATAAACCTTTGCATGTGGTATGCTCTTCTTTTGAAACAATTCTGATAATGTCTTTGTATAAAGATGCTGTTTGCCTGTAATTTTCTTAGAAAGTTGCTTTACCTTTTGGGGCAGGTTCTGCTTTTTCTTTTTTTTCATCATGACCATAGTTCTGTATAAATGGTGCTCTTGGCTAAAAGATAATGTAAGTATTTGTCCTCCAGCCTATATTGAATCTTATCATGTCAGGAAATTGACTGGCATAAGTGATTATAACATTTATTGAATGAATGACATATGAATATAACATTTATTATTGCACAAAATGATATTACAGTAAATTTAATACCACTAAAGTGCACTCGGATTGCTTTATGTGCTCATTTTTTTTCAGATTCATTACATCCAAATTACGGATTTTGCTATAGAATAACACTAATAATAAATAAGTAACTGTCATTCGTGGATATGAGCACGTAAACTTGATTTCATCTTTAGCTCGTAGTGGTTGGTTAATTGTCATATGTGACCTGGGTACTAAGAGCAACAGGGTTTAGCTTCATGAGTGAATCTCCTCAGACAAGAGCTACCAGGAAAGACGTGTTATCGGTAAAGTTAGGAAGATCTCGTTTAAAGTAATTGCGCAGCGACTCTGGCCTAACAGACCTTATCAGCCTCAGCTTTGACTGAACTTAAACTTTATACGTAGATACATGCAGCACAGATCAGAGAGCAAAGTCCGAGCAGAGATCCCTCAGAAAGTGCACCGCTGGTCAGATCCAGTCTAACACTAGTCTACAATGCATTGTGGGAAAGTTCCTAATATATTTGGAAGATTACAGAAATGTAAAAAAAACCCCTGGTATATATGCAGATACACGGTCGCCGTGATTTTGCCAAGTAAGACATGATCCTGGATCAACATTACTGTCCAAAAATATAAACTTATCCCAATCCCTACCCCTACCCAAAATGTATGCCTAAAATCAGTGGGAAATGACAGCTGATTAACAAGTGTGTATAGGCACCTAACCCTGATCATAAGCCTAAAACAGATATTTCCAGAAAAATGATTCCCCAATTCTGATTGGTTGATTGGAATGTTGTCAGGAACATCTTGTACTTGGTGAAATCACGCTCACCGCAGAAACACATCTACCCTGAGAGTCATTAAAACTGCAGCGGTTTCGATGTCATTAGCAGCAGTGTCACTTCAGGTGAAAATACCGCCACCTACAGGACACCGACAGTTACGCAACGATATTTTGTAAAAAATTTTTAATTGTTGCACAATCAACATGAATGTTTGTTAAAGACGTGGTGTCTAAAACTCGCCTATATACTGTATTACTGTTGTTTTAATAAACATTTGGTAATCCACGGCTTTATAAAATATATTAACATTTTTGTTTATGGTAGATTTAATTTCGGCGCTGTAGCATTTAATGTGTATATATTTGTTATATCATGTTTATTTAAAGCTTCACGACTAGAATGTCTTGTTGATTTACGCCTTTGACATAGATAGAGCAAGTACACTACCCGTCTGTGCTTGTCATTGACAGGAAGCCCTGTTAGATCATGTGTAGCTAAGATGTAGTAGTCTTCTCTTGTTTGGTCTACAATCTATGAGCAGGATGTCTAGTGTATGTAATATTGTAATAGACACATAAAGCAAACCTTTGTGTTAATTAAGTGTCTGATACAGGAACTGAGATAAGGAATGTGAAAAAGACATGAGCTGAGAGGGATCAGAGGACGGAGCTCCACTAGAGGGCAGCAGTCAGCTATATTTCATTTTCTCTTTCTTTCTTGTGTAAAAACTGTAAATGTTAACCGCCATAAAAATGCAGGAGGAAAAATTAGTTACAAAACTCGCAATCACAGTGGTTCATAAAGACTATTGTTCTTTGTAAATAAAGAGACTCAGTTTTTAATTAATTAATATTTAACTGTGGTAAAATATTACCACAAAGTGTAAGAATTTGTAAGAAATTCATATGCATTTTTAACTTCAATAACAAAATTATGTTAATGAATGTTAATGGTTGTTGGTGAAGTTTAAAGCCAAATATGATTATAAACAAATATGCTTGCATTAAATAAAGATTAGTCTCTCTGATGCAATACATTTGAAAACTGTGAGACCTAGCCTCTTTAAATACATCATGTGCCTTGAATTCACCAAATGACAGTATGTACTCCTGAGACTGACTGCCTGGCTTTTGCAAAATATAAATTTACGTAAACCGTTTTAGTTCCAGCAGCGCTTAGCAATATAAACCATTTGAGTTCCAACAGAATATTACAGGCCAAGAAAACAAAATTGTATACTTTCACACTTGTGAAATGTGCTTGACAGGGTAAATAAGAAAAACAAAACACTTTGTAGACTTAATACGTTTCAAACTCTGCAAGCTGTTACCCATGGCAGTAATTTGAATTATGATGATATGATCATAGCAAGTTATTGTTGACTGCATGTCTTTTCTGTGTACTGTTCTTTATGCTACTTTATTTACTTATTTATTTATAGCCTCAACAATTAAAACTTCTAATTATACATTGTCAGTCATGGCATATTTATTATACACAAACCCAAAATTTGCAAACTTGTAAGCAGCACACTTTGTAAATAACATATCTGCACACTTATAACATGTGTACACTTATTTAAACAATTACCTTTTCCCTTATACATCTATTTTCGGTATATACTATTTAAATTCTTTTTTTTTTTCTTATATTATATTCCTGTGTTATTCCTATGTATGTTTTACACTATCATGTATGTCTTTGCTATGTCTGTACTTGCACTATGTCTTTACTGGAAGCTCATGTCGTCAAGTCAAATTCCTTGTGTGTAAAACATACATGGTAATAAAGCTCTTCTGATTCTGATGTAATTTCTAAATTACATATAATTAACAAGGATCCAGTTAAAAAGTCAATTTGATGTATATACTTAAACCAGTCATGAAACTCGTAAAACCAAGCCTTTATTTTCTCTGGGATCAATAGAGATTTGATGGGTGGAGCTTCTAAAGCAAAGTTCTGTAATGCACTGACCACACACTCACACAGCCAGAGTGGACCACAGAACTTTCCCTGAGGAGCCATGGTTGAATGTGTGTGTTTCTCTGCATAAGTGTGTTCATATGTGCATACTAACTTGCGTGAGTATGCAACTTTAGGCAGACGAATCCTATAAGTCTTTTTAAATATACAGATTAGTCTTTAAAATGTATCAACTATTTACTGCAATCATTTGGGCTTCAGTTAGTTCGCTGGCAGTTGCCTTGAGAAGGTTACCCACTGAGGACCAATCAGCTCCTGAGGTTCCTGGGAAGCAAAACACATGTTACAATTTATGTCCACTCTCTAGAATGAGCTGACGTGTCTCCATGCATTAACAACTTCAAACTGTTGCAACAATATTTACGAGAATCTTAATTTGACACAGCCTGTAATGGAGGTCTTATTTTATTCAACCCGTAAAGGTTTATTTTGGCATGTTGAAACAAGAAAAAAAAATTCTGCTAAGATATACAATATATGGAAACATACACATATACTTTTTCCTCCTAATGTGTGCTATAACATTTAAGTTCACCAAATCAGTTTACAGAAGCATATTTAAGAATCAACAATGTACATACTGGCCTACATGCGAATTTGTAAAGAGCTGAGGGCAGTTGTTTAAAACAACAGTCATCCATGTTTTTTGCACAGGTTCTCTGCTCAGGTTTTGTATCCAAAAACTTCTCAAATTACTCTGCTAAATAGTTTAAGCTTGGCATCACTTGCAGCCTAAAGCAGTATGATTTAGTGCGCACGCTTTTCTGAGTTTAGTGCATCACCTCTACAAATATAAACTAGAGGCCAAAGCCACTAATGAAAGTTTAATTCTGGATTGTAAAGTGTCTGCTTACCTCACGGCTGACCGGTGGCTCTCCTGGCTGAAGCAGACTGAATGCATTGCTGGACCCCCTCTCTCTCTCTCTCTCCGTCGCTAAAGGAATGTCGACGTGGAGCTGCCAAACGTGAACGTGTAGGGTGCTCATGAACGCGCTCGTCGGAGATCTTCTCTGAGCTCGTACCCTTGGCATAGGTAGAGTGGGCATGGCGCTAATCACAGCTACCTGTCACATTTCGTGGCGTGTTGAAAACGGAGGAGGGAGAAATTCTTGAAAGACGGACAATGCATGATTCATCTGAAGCTGTGTTAAAGTATATTTAAATTTATAATGTATTACATTGTGTAATGTTGGGAGCATTTCATCAAAACAAAATAAGATTTTACTTGGCCATTTAACTTTTTGCGTAGCCTAGTTGGCTCTGAAAAGAAAAACAGAGCAATTAAGTAGCAGTTATCATGCCTTTATTTTATGTTTTTAAAAGTTCAACTTTGCTTTTTCGGTTGCGACTGTGAAGACTCGAGATAAAACAATTTCATCAACATGATTACTGATGAGGAAAGAAGGTTGTAAAGGCATGTTGTAAAGTGATGAAGGAGTTTAAAGCTGTTATTGGTCGATGCTTTGTAGGCGATGTCAATATTTGTGTTCTGCTGTTTGATTGGCTGATGGATGGTTCCTGAGTTGATATCTCCTGTGTGATTGGCTGATGGAGATTAAGGGGGAGTCTTGTCTGTATTTGGGTTGTTACACACGCGTGTCGTCAGATTTGATTCAGAAATATGCCTTGCTGACGCTTGTATTAGACCTCCATCAGACAAGTCCTTCAACATCATCTGAAAGTCATGGACGAGCCTTCAGCTCAGTTTCAACACGAGGTAAGTTTAAAAAATAGTACTTTGATAAGAAACCAAATATGTTTTGTCAAACTTTATAACTTGGACTGGGTTTATGTAAATCCATATACATGCATGAAATTTGGGACAACTGATGGAAAAGGGCTATTTTTTATGTTTTTATTTATTTTAAGTCCCATTTTCAAGTTATTATAGAATTGTTGAGATGATATTAAAAGGTACTTGTGAAATGTATGCAGGTATAAATTACAATAAAACAGCACAGGACTAGACTAGACTACTAAGAATTATAAACTAAACAGTACGTTTTTAATGTTTTTAAAGAGGTTTCTAAAGCTCATCAAGGCTATATCTATTTGATCAAAAATACAGAAAAAAATGATATATTTTGAATTATTATTTCATTTTAAAATGAGGGTTTTTTTTATTTAACATACTTTATAATACAATATAATTTATTCCTGTGAAGCCAAGTCTTCAGTGTCACATGATCCTAGTGATACTTTTTCAGGATTCTTTGATAAATAAATAGTTTTTATTTTGAATAAATGCTGTTGTTGTTGTTGTTGTTGTTTTTACCTCTTATTCATCAAAGAATAAAAAAAAAAAAGTATAACAGGTTCCAAAAAAATATTAAGCAGCACAACAGTTTCAACACTAATAATAAATCAGCATATTAGAATGATTTCTAAAGGATCATGTGACACTGAAGACTGGAGCAATGGCTGATGAAAATTCAACACTGCATCACAGAAAACATTTCATTTTAAAGTATATTAAAATATATATGAAAAAATAATATATTTATAAAGGACACAATTTCAATAATATTTCACAATAGCAATATTTTTTTGTCTGTCTTTTTGATCAGATATATAAAGTCTAGATGAGCATAAGAGACTTCATTAAAAACATTAAAAAACACACATATATATGTATATATGATTTTGACAAAAAAATAAAGCATAAAATACCTTTGTAAAATAATAAAATTTAAAATACAATTCAAATAACCTTTAATTTGTTTTTGGTTTTTTTAATAAAAGTTATATAAATTGTAATACTTTTTCTAAAAACTGTGTTTTTACATTATTCTTGGTTAGCACAATAGATTTCTTTTAAAAACATTTTAAAAAACCATACAAGCTCAAACATTTGTGTGTTATAAATAAATAAATAATAAGTAATGAAGTTAGTTCTAGGTCTAGCACTGGAAGCATGTATACTGATGTGCCAATATAATAAATGTATTTGCATATTACACATACATTCTTAAAAAAGCAATCAGAGCATATTTTTCAACTGCAAAATAAAATCATTTTTGTATTTGAACATCGGGCTGTAAGTAGGGAGTGGAGGACAGTCAGAAAACCTCAGGGCCGAGGTCTCTGTAAAACTGGGGAAGGCCACATAAAATTAGTCTCAGCTATCATGAATTCATGTAACTGGGTTGGTTAAACAAACATTTCACTTTGTGCACCTGATCCAGACACACCCAAGATTGCACTACTGTTTCAGGGTGAGTAGCCATTTACCCCAATGAGAAGAGTTAATTCATAAAGCAGTTGTCTTTCATGCACACAAGGCTCTATCAGCCCTGTCTACACTTTAACACAGTTGCATCATCACACACCCAGCTGTAGGCGTGTGTATTCACCTTTCACTCAGCTTACCTTTATACCTTCTTTCTCCCAGTTATTCTTGTTCTGGAGTTTTTTTTATTATCTGATTAATTGTTTTCACTTGGCTGCTCAGTGAACTAAATTCACAACCTCCTACGTAAGCTGGAGCATTTACTTACTTGCGTGACTTCAGTAAGAGGGCAGCAAGTTCAAGGTCTTTATGACTGACTCCATTGCAAATGTTGTGACCACTGCTTAGAAGTTTTGTTTGTGTACCAGCATTTAAAGTGCGCTCACTCAAAAGACCGCGGTGTCATGGCCTTCAGGTTAACACACATGCTTTTTACATGGAAACAGCAAAGCTGGAATGGACATACGCTGATTATAGGGTCTAATAGTGGTAGTAAACTATGCTTGAAAACATTTTAATCACAATGTGCACAGTTTAATATCTCACCTTGTAAACACCAATGGCAATATCAATCACTGATAGTGAATTAAAATGACAGTACAATTAGGTTACAAATTAGGCTTTAAACCACAGGAAATGACAAGCTGACTCTTGTTGTTCCCTTGTGTGTGATTCTCTGAGAAGACCTGTGTATAAAAATGGCAGTGTGTTAGAACTAAACAACTAAACTGTAACATTTTGTTTGCTCAGTGGGGGAAGCAAAAATATTTTTAAACAACCCCATATGACAAGAACATTTTATATATTTTTATTATTAAAAACACATTTAAAAATAGCCAAAACATATATATTTTTGCTAAAATATGTTTAAAAATATATTGTGAGTTTTTGTTTTGTTGTGGGTTATTGGCCAAATATATTTTCAACACACACATACATATAGAGAGAGAGAGAGATCATTTTCTGTATATTTTTGAAAATACATTTGATTTTTAAAAAGCGTTAAAAATTTCACATTGTCGTTAACATATGTGAACATATATAATTTAATAAAACATAAAAATCAGGGAACATAAAAATAAAATAAAAAATCCTTAATAATAGACATGATGAGTGCTAATGTTGTTTTCACTGATATGCAAAAAATATCTCAAAAAATGTTTTTTAAGGTTTCATGACACTTTAAAAAGTTCTTCACAGAATCATTATTTTTGGTTCCACAAAGAAACATTTAGTCAGAGGATAACCTTTCAGATAACCTTTTATGAAACAGAACGGTCTTCAAATGTTAAAGGTTCTTTATAAAAACCATTTAGACAAAAAGATTCTTCTATGGCATCGTGAAGCACCTTTATTTTTAAGAGTGTATATACACTATATACAAAAAAATAAACATTATTTAATTATTGATATCCAGTAGGTTATTCCACAAACATGAACTTAGCCTAAAAATGGGTTACTATTGCCACTGAAATACAATTTGACATGTATTTTGATATATGAAGGTTACTAAATATATCAATAAAATACATTTCAAAAATATATTTATATTTAAAATATTTGTGCATTTTGTTTGAATTCTGCCGTCTTTTCTCATGGGCTCATTCAGGAGTACTAATTCAGGGGTTTGAGCCAATCACCTAAGCTAACTGGATTCATGCCAGCCAGCCAAACATTTACCCCTTGTCTGAACTGATCCGATCTGAACTGAAATGAACTTGTCTGATCTAATCTGAACTGAATTGAACTTACCTGATCTGATCTGAGCTAAAATGTTTCTATTTTCAGTTCAACATCTGTACTGTGCACCCTAGATGTCACTGACTCTTGAGTAGAAAACAAAGCAGAGATATACTAAAACACTTTATTGGTCTAGTGTCGTATATCAGGCTCCCTCAGGAGCAGCACAACCTCTGACCATACAATCAGGGCTCATAAATGCATTGATTACCTTTTTATCATATCAAAAGAAGTAATTACAAGTGATCTTACATCAATGATTCTCAACCTTTCTCAATTGTTGTCCAATATGTTGTTCAGTTTAATTGGTTTTGTGCACTGGTTCTGATAAGGTGAACTTAAAGCATGGTTTACTGTATTCATAAAATAAAATGATCCGCCCTGATAGTGTTTATTGTTATACCATGCTACACCAACATGAAAAAAACAGGTGTATTTGGTAAGAAGGCACCTGCCAAGCAAATGAATGTGAATGCAAATCGTGCACAAAAACATGACTGATATTGCGAGAGTTCACTGAAAGTTTATGCAAACATGCTCTTATTGTAATACCAGTGTGCACAGCCACATACAAACATGGTCCATTGTCTGTTTTACATTATGTCTTTCTGTTTAGGATTTGATTGATATTTTATGGAGGCAGGATGTCGATTTGGGGGTTGAGCGAGAGATCTTTGATGGATGTCTTCGGCAGAGAGAGGAGGAGATCATGGGAGCAAGAGAAAGAGAGTTAAAAAGAGAGCGAGAGCTTGAAAGGATAATGCAAAGGTTACAGAAACTCGACAAGGAAACAGGAGAGCTTTTGCCTAGTCCTTCATCTGTGAACTCCCAGGTAACCATTTTATTAACTACACATGTAAACAAATCAACAGTGTGCATCCCTAATATTAATAAATCTCTCAAAATAACACTTGGGTGCACACCCACACACTCTCTATTGTTTAGTGTTGCTTACTGAGTTATTTTCACCACGTTTTAGGCTGTGCCCTTGTCAGAGACATTGCATTCTACAGAGTTTACTCAGCATTCACCTGTTACCCAGAATCCTCTGTTGTGTGCACTGCTATTCTCTCAGAAATCTCAGAAGACTCCTTCTCAAGAGCAGGCTTTTAGTGAACTGCTGTCACTGCCAGACTTACAGGTACTTATGTACACAATGCTGAAAGATGTACACAGACATGTCTAAACTGGTTGAGATTTCATTTTGGAATAAATTTTTTCTTTTAAAGTTTACAGACAAAGTTACATTAAAGTTGGCTAACTGTAAATTGTAAGAGACTCTATAGTTATTATAAAATCACAAATAAGAGTTGCCCCTAGAGAAAATATAGCGAGCATTTAATGATGATTTAAAGGAAGTGTGAAAAGAGTTTAAAAGTTACGGTAGCTACCATACAAGATAAGATCTATATGTTAATACATGTAACCCTGGACCACAAAACCTGCCGTAAATATATTAAAACTCAAATTTTTTTGATTAGTAATTTGCATTGCTAGGATATTGATTTGGTGATTTTCTCAGTTTTTTTGCACCAGATTTTCAAATGTTTGTATCTCGGCCAAATATTGTCCTATTTCAGCTTTAAGATTTTGTATAAATATCAATTTTGAAAAATTGATTCTTATGCCTGGTTTTGTGGTCCAGGGTAACATATTTACTCATGTATTATTTCTAAATTCTAACTATGGTATAATTTGTTTATTCTAAATGTGCTTTGTAAACTGAAGAAAAAGAGAGGCTTTGTCTTGGCTGTGAAGGGAGTGGCAATTATATTTGCACAAACTCAATTTCATAAAAGTACCCTAACTTACAATCTGTTAGGTATATGTAGGTAAAAATTAATACCAGATAAGCAATTAGTACCAAGTATCTAATCAGTAATATTAAAAACGCTTAAGCAATAGTAATTAATTTGAGGTGTGAGCTTATTTGAGATATGATGGTTAATGTTTAGATATTTCATGGAATAGCATGAAGGTAATGTCCCTACTATCATTGAAATGGCATTCTGACATATCACAATTGTCTCTATCTTGGCCTTGTCTCAAATACACCCTACAGTTTACACAGTCCCACTCTTCCAAGTCTAGCATTGGTTGTTGGGTAATAGACTGTAGTCAAAGAAAATAATATTTTAATTTCAGCATTTACTTGAAATATTAACCTTTTGTAAATGTATTTCATGTAACCTCTGATCAGTTTAATGCATCCTTGCTAAATAAACATAACAGTATCTTTCAAAACTTACTGAACCCAAACCTTTGAATAGTACTGCAAATATTTTAGTTTACCATGTACAGCCAATGCAAATTTCCAATAAAATCTCAGTGGACAGATAAATAACACACAATCCATCAATATTAATATAATATTTTAAATAGTAGTAGTAGTAGTAGTAGTATATACACATACAAGTAAAAATTGTCTCAAAGAATTTGTTGATTCCAAAAAGTTGTTGACTGCAACAAAATATGTATAATGTGGAGGTTGCAAAATAATACCATACTTCTTAATAAACTGCAGAATAAATGTTTTCTTCACATAAATGTATTTAAAATTGACTAATATTTTGTTTCTCTCTTAGTATTATTTGGATGCCCTGGAGTCTGATGGCTCAAGCTTGCCCCTAGAGGATATCACCGAAATCTGCCACCAGAACCTGCCTGAGCCACAGAGTGAAATCTCAACAGATGCGTTATGTGGCATCACACAGACAATACCAGAATCTTTTGAGGTTGCTCAGCCTCTGTCATGCATACCCTCCGATCCCATCGAGATCCTGGAAACATGCATACAGACGTTCTCAGATCCAGGACATCCTACACCTTCACCTTCAAAAACAATTTACAGCTGCAGTACCTCTGAAAATCAAGTGATTTTACCTGAATGCCACATAAACTCAAGCGATTCAACTCTCAGTGAGTTTTGCCCATTTACCATTGATACCAGTAAACCTGAACAATTAAATAGTGCACCTGGAAGAGACGCTCCACAAACGCTTTTACAAATTGAGGAGCACCACGTTCTGCTAGGGTTTGATGACTCTGCTTCGGTTGGCTCTGTGGATTTAGAGATGTCCCTTTACGCTGCTGACACCTTAAGTAATGACCAATCAGACAGAGATGAGCTGGAGAGCATCCAATCAGATTACACCGACCTGCTGCCTTTATCTCTGCACTCTGATGGCGTGGAAGCAACGCTGTATGAAACTGTTACATCTGCACAACACCAAACTCAAAATGAATCAACACCTAAATATTCACCTAGTCCCTTAAACACAATCAGAGCTGCAGGTGTCCGGCGCGTATGTCGTGATGAACAGCGGGCCCAAGCCATGGGTTTGCCGTTTAGTGTGAATGACATCATCAACCTGCCTGTGGAAGCATTTAACGAAGCCATCAGCTCTTGCAAACTCAACAACTCCCAACATGTCCTCATCAGAGACATTCGAAGACGTGGTAAAAACAAAATGGCAGCCCAGAGCTGTCGCAAACGAAAGCTGGATAGTCTTGTTGATCTCGAAGACGAGATTGAGGGGCTGAAGAGGGAGAAGGAGCAAATCGAGGAGGAAAATGAGAGGAATGCTAGAGAACTTCATGAGACGAAAGAGAAGCTCAGAGAACTTTACAAAGAGGTGTTCAGACAGCTAAGAGATGAACATGGAAACTCCTACAACCCTAGAGAGTACAAACTACAGCACAGCACTGACGGCACAGTTTACCTGCTGCCACGTGGCACAGCCAACAAAACAAATACGCAGACAGAGGATTTACCTACTGCTTTATAACAAAACCTGAAGTACAGCAAAGCTGCTGTTTGTAACTTTACACACCAGGGGGACTTTAATTTTGGGATGTTGTGGTCTTCCTCAGGAATCACAATGTTTGTGTCTGGCATTCACATTTATCTCCTACTGATATTGTCGAGGGAAGTTGGTTGAGTGACAGTTTATCCATTTACATTAGCATCATCCCGCAGCTGCTGTTTTTGGTCATGCAGTACAGCTTCTGTCTACTTTGTTGTCAATGTTACATTTTAATGACAATAAAATCAAATCAACTATGGTATTATAAATTTTAGCTTGAGTCATGAGGCTGACCCAATACAGAATATACACATATACACACAGATATACACACAGTAATACACACTGTGTGCATTAGTGCTGTCAAACGATTAATTGCATCCAAGTTTTTGTTTACATAATATATGTATGTGTACTGTGTATATTAATTATGTGTATATACACACACATACAGGATATATTTTGAAAATGTTGACATGTACTTACATGTATATATTTCTATTCATATAAATTATGTAATATATATTTAATATATAAATATGCATGTGTGTATTAAAACTTATTAAAAAAAAGTTCAACCATGCATTAGAAACAGTAAAAACAATGAAATATTACAACTTAAAAATAGCTGTTTTAGTAATGGCAACCCTGAATTTTTATCAGCTCTTTTTAGCCAGTCTTCAGCATCACATAATCCTTCAGAAATCAATTTAATATTATGATATGGTGATTAAGAAACATGTAGTTATGATCAAGGTTGAAAACAATTGTGTTGCTTAATATTTTTATAAAAACAGTGATACATTTTTTCCTCAGAATTCTTTTGATTTATAGAAAGTTGAAATAGATGTCACTCTTGATTCTTGCTAAATAATCCCAAATTTTTATATTTTACTAACCTAAAACTTTTTAACAATACAGTACACTGTAAAGAAACTATTTTTAAAAATATATGCGTTTAAACTATTTAGTGTATTATTCTGTCCCAGGAGTTTGGAAATAGGCAGAGATTATTTATTGACAACTCCAGAATTTTACAGTTAATATTCATGCTATTTGTAGTTGAAAAATGTAAGATTTCTTGGAGGGCTGTCTAAAATACATATTCAGATGGAAAAAGATTTCATGCATGTACTGTGTATCTGCAACAGACAATCTGTTTTATGAATACTTGTGTGTTCTCATTAATAAGCAAGTTTTAATCACATTATTTTGTATTCAAATACTGTAAGATTGTCATGTAGTTCCAATATATTTAAATCCAATAAAAATTGTTTAAATGCTACAGTGACACTTAATTTATTTATTCAATGAATATTGAGCAGAGGCTAGGACTTTAATTTTATGCAGCATTAATACGCCCCCTGCTGGAGCAAAAAAACGCAGCAACATTATGGCAAGTGTTTAGCTGCACCAAATGACTGCATTGAAATGTTTAAATTACATATCTTACATATTATAACACATTTGAATTGAGATTTCCTTATTAACACAGAAACTCGAGTCTAAACTTGAAGTTTATTATACTTCATAGTGTAGGCACTTTCCATGTACACATCATTTTAGACAAAGGCATCACACAGTGGAAAAAAAAAAAAGATTTACATGAACTAAATTTTATACACAAAATCTAATTCTACTGATGCGGCAGGCAGGTTCCTGTTATGGCATTATGAACAGGCAAAGAAGTAGTCTGGAATTGTGTTGGGAACACTTAATATGATATATTCACAAACTTTTATTTAATAGCCCTTTCTCCCTCCTACTGATCTATAAAGATGGTTTAACCTCAACAGAAATAACTATGTCATCTTTTAATGCACATAGGACATAAAAGATATCAATCATTTCAGCCAGATCAATCACTTCAGATCAGAGGAGTGAGAAATATCGAGCAAAGTGAGGTGCTCAGGGAAGTGAGCCTTTGGAATGGCGCGAGGATCCCGACTGGCTCTCTCGCTCGTGCTCCTTAAAGTAAGTCTGTTCAATACGATGACAGAAAGAAAGCAGGTTGGTGTAAGATTTAACCTTTTCGGCAAGCTCGTCATTGGTCAGTTGAGTGGTAAGTATGGTGAAAAGATGACCAAACACCAGAGCATCTAGTTCAGTTGGCCTGTGACATTGAAAGTACAACAATTAGTAAAGATATCATGTGATAACTGAATTGTGTTACATGTCTGTATGTGTTCAGACATTCAGATCACACAAAACGTACTGTTTGTTGAAAAAGTAGGGCTGTGTTCCCAATCGCTGTGACAAGGCCTGACAGCATTGACTCACATCTTCATACACCTGAGATGAGGAAACCCACACAAAGCTTTATGTAACGCACACTGACGAAAGTAAAACACACTTGGTCAGTGAATTACACTTAATTACAAAAACATACCTGCTCCAGACTCTTTCCAGACCATCCAATCGCGTTCATCTTCTTCCGCACCTCCCACTGCTTCTGATAGGCCAGAATGTGATTGAGGGGCCAAGAATAGGGACTACTGTATCGTGGCCTAGAGATCTAAACACACACACTAACATTAAATATGTACCATGATGTTATACAGTATATTTACATACCTATGTCTAGGCCTGTCACGATAACTTTTGATGTGCGATATATTGCCCCATAAATAATTGCGATAAGCGATATTATTGTCATTTTAAGACATTTTATGCCACTGAATGTATAATCATAACATAAAACAGCATAATAATGCAAGAAGGCCTACAAACATTCAACTGACAACAAACTTTTCATCCTTAAAAATATTTAGATCATGGAAATTAAGTATCAAAATATTATATACCTTAAAAAAGTTGAACAAATAGTAAAATACACATATTATTTACACATTTTTATAATGTTTTTTATTTAAAAATAATGAGCAATATATTGCATCACCAAAATTTATTGAGGTCATGTGCATGTATTGTGTGATATGTCAATATATTGATTATTGCGAAAGGCCTACCTATCTCTATCTGTATGCTGACATTTAGTGCAGTTGATGTCATCTTTGTTAATATATTATATTTTATATGATTTGGGAACATCCTTATACGTGACACGTACCTCTGTAGCAGTATAGTCATCACACCACTGGATATACAACTAGAAAGAACAGGTAAAGTTTCACTATTCTGCACCGTTTATCAATTTTAAAATATTTATGTAAAGATAAAACACACATCAAAATGGAAATTGATTAAATGTATCAATCAGATTTTTTTGCATACAGCTTCCATTCAAAGGATAGGGGCCAGTACTTTTAATTTTTTTAAGAAATTAAAACTTTTATTGAGCATAGACGCATTATATTGATCAAAATTTACAATTGCTACCAAAAAAAACAACAACATACCATTTCAAATAAACCCTGCTCTTTTTAGTTCTCATCAAATAATCCTGAAAACTTTATCACATCCGATAAAAATATTAAGCTGCACAACAACAACATAATATTAATAACAACAACAGTCATTTTTTTTTATTTTATATTATATTAGTGTATTAGAGTAAATATATTAATAGCACATTTGAATGATCTCTGAAGGACAATGTATCCTCATCTCAGGAATAAACTATATTTATATCAAATAAATTACATTTTAAAATATATTAAAATAGAAAAAGAGCTGTTTTTAAAAAACATACTTCATAATATTACTCTTTTACTGTATTTTAACCAACTAAAAGCAGCACAGGTGTGCATACTCCAAAACAAAACTGTACCGACCCCAAACTTTTGAAAGGTTTTGCATGCTGATGTGTGCAGGTCTGTACCTCTGCAGTCAGCAGCATGTTATTGACCAGCTCCATGTAAGCCTTCATCTCTGCCCTCTGGACATCATCCAACCCGTCGCTCAGAGAATGACCCTATGGACGGCAATGTCAGCCAACAGTCAAACATTGTAGGATTCATATGGAATTTGATTTTAGAATGAGAGTGATACCTTCGCCTTTGTGAACTGAACAATCGGCCCCAATTCGGACACAACTTGATTTCCAACGTGGATGAAAGGAACCTTCCCTAACGAACAGAGAGGAAGAGACATAAAAACAAACTCTAACTAATAACATTCAAGCTGACAAAACCAAAGCTCTAAATAAACATCCTTCAAACATAAGATAAGACTAAGAAAAGCACTAAAGTAAAGAGTTTGGTTGCTTACCTGACGGCGACATGTACTCCGCATTGGCACGGCAGGACACCAGCACTGGCAGGCCACACATCCTCAGAAAAGTCTGCAAAACAAGAATAACTTCACTAACAAAAACAAGTGACCAATACATTTGAAATATTTGGGCTTCAAGTTGCCAATGTGATTTGGTGATTGTGTAAATTGACAAAGTGATAAAGGTACTACTTTTCACCTGAACGCCCAGAGAGGACGCAGAATCTGACAGCAAGATTTGATCCTCTGCATAAAAAAAACATTGAAAAACATTAACGTGTCGTTCATTTGACGTCGTTTGTAGTTGTAAAGAGTTCATTCTATGTATAAAACAAGCTTCTTGTTTATCGGTTACCCTTAAGAGGTTGATACAGAGTTGCATTTTCAGGCCATGGCTCAGCAGCTGCAACAGAAAATGACAAGACATGAAATACTCAAGCGTGACGATTAATATTACATATCTTTTCATTTTTTACAAACTCTGACCCTGAAATAAATATCTGAGCTCGGTGTAGGCTTACATTATATTAATAAAGATTTAATGTGTTTGTTTATCTTTGACCCTGACAGCAGCACTGAAAACAAAACCGCTGTAACTGCTGTCACATCTCAAATAAAAGACTCGTAAGCAGAAGCACTGGCTTAACTCTACTGATACGCAGAGAAATGAAATGGCTGTATTGAAAGTAAGTACCGATTATCATCATCTCTAACACAAAACACTCACGAAGCCATATCGTCTCGCTACATTACACACAAATCAAAACATTACCTGCAATCTGAGAGACGAAAGCCTCTGCAGCAAGAGACATGGCGGCGCAGGGGGAAATCTACTTTAATGTACGCGCAATAACTGATCGAAAAACTGAACTGGCGTTAATTTCCCACGCAAGGGCAAAGCGAGCTGCTGTCCCAGTGTAGTGACGTCACCCTTTTCCTGCTTTCTAGCCAATCACGTTCCTCCACTTCCGATCGCGTAATATGAACGCGGCATTGCGCTGCAGAAGCCACTTTCTGCAACATTAGTTAGAACCTTTTTGTTTTCCCTTTCTTTTTGTAAAATTTGAGTTTATTATAAGCACAATACATTTGATTCCGGCTCTGTGTATTTTATAGTTATTGAAGTGCTAATGTATTTTGTAGTGGAGGAGCAGGTGTCTGACTCTGCAAGCGGTCATTATGGTGCCATTAGAACAGGGCGCGGACAGTAAATCATGTGCGCACGCCTCCGCTGTGTGTGAGCCGCATCTCAATTGTCCAGAATTCGTCAAATGTTAGGCTATATTTTTATCCTAATACGTACAGATATTGGCACTTTATTACAGCTCATCAATATAAATGCAGATGTATTAATAGCCTATGTTAAATATCGTAAAATAACTTTTTTAAATAGTAAGACGCATTAACCCTAAAACTACATGTGTGGCTATAATGTTAGTGCTATTAGCTGAAACCTCTGTTAATATGAGAACACTGATAATGAATTGTAATCATTTCTTCTTGAAGTTATTGTAGCCTATTGTATTTATTTGGAAACAAAAAGGACACATTTACACTTTCTTTTTTATTACAGCTCATTGTACATTTAGGACATTGACACACACATTCAAGTCACATTTCAGCTTATCGAGAAAGTGCGTGTATTTTATTATGTTGCTGTATATTTCTTTTCCAGGCTTGAGCAGTTCGGGGCATCTTACCCTGTTCACTAAAAGAAGGGAAGAAACAACATTCAATAAAAACACACATTAAAGACGAGGTAATATTCTAATTATTTAGGATATTATTTGATGTTAGACAAAATCGTAACATAGGCTATTTGTCTTTTAATTTAACCGTAGCTAAAATTTGAAAGGCAAAAAAAGAATCTTCTTAAATAGCTATTTTAATCAGTATATTTTTGCATGCAATGTGCAAAAAGTGGTTGAGTCGTTTATGCATTCACCAAATGCAGCGTGGTTTTATCTTGGAAGCAGACGTTTTTGCATCGTCCACATACTCCCCTAAAACCGAATCTGTGAATGTTCTGTGTAAACACACATTCGGTTCTACAGGGTATATATAGACGACGGAACAAAGATCCAAATGAAGGTTCAGAAATGGAACGTCCTAAAAAAATTAAGAGCACAACGTTTCCACGGTCCATATCATGTTTAACACCCGAAAATTGAAAACACCCTGCAAGAAAAGTTTAGACTACAAATTGCGATGAATTATCCATTTTATCAATTATTTCAATCATATAAAAATGTCTCTCAAAATAAAAATAAAAAAGCTATTTGGGGTATTTAATTAGTTTACTATCTTTTTTTGAGCGTGAATTTGATGTTGTTAATTTCTGATATTTTTTTAAATAAAATTGGTGCCTTTTGTAATCATGTAATAAAAAAAGAAAACTATTTGAGAAATCTGCTATCTTAGGAAATGAAGCAAATCACATTTCTTTCACGGTCTCTCTGTTTCTCTCGCTCGCTCTTTATGTCTCTCTCTCTCTCTCTCTCTCTCGCCGCAATGCAGTAAGGTAGTAAATTAGGAGAACCCTCTCGCTTTCAAATTTAAATTGATTCGTTAACAATGAAACCAGAATAATAAATTCAGCTTTACTCATAGAAGAGAAATGCACAACACATTTGAATTTATCTGACCTCATCTCGAGATTATCTCATTGTCTTACATTTTTAGATTTGCAATTTCTCTTACTCAACAATGCAAATTTCCCTCTGCATAAAAAGTCACAGGATGAGCAGCCTATAAGAATTTTCCTGTTAAAATTCACAATTGATAATTATCGATAAAGCCGCTGATTGATTAGAAAAAGTCAATAAAAAATATTTTAAATAGAAAAAAGCCTTAAGCTTGATTTTGCAGCCGCACTTACCATTTGATGCAAAAACGACCTATTTAAAATGCATTTCCCTGTATTAAAGTAACCAGACGATTTAAAAGAAAAAGAAAAAAAAAACCTGATGATAAAATAGACAGAATTGCAGACACGTCCTCGTACTGAGCTCTTCTGTGCAACAGAGCGCGTGGGAAGGAAAGAGAGGGGCCAATATCACCGCGAGCCCGGAGCGCGTCTCATCTGTGATACCCAATGACGGACGCGCGAGGCTCGTAAAAACCGTTTTACAACCTGAGCTGTAAATCAACTTTTGAGCTGGGAAGAGCTTAGAAACCGCAGATTTTCTACCCCACAGTGGCGTTGCCAGCTAACCATTTACAATCTACAAAAACGAACAAATGAAGGAAACAGAAACGCCTGAAATAGCTCAAAATACAGGGCGAAGTCCGGCATGGGCAGCAAGTGTCCACACGTGCATGACTGCTCTTTGTAGCTACGTTAAGTAAGGCATCTTCTATCAGATGATTAAAACAGGTGAAATCCCATATCCCTTTTTTCAACACAATGTTCAGCTAAAATGGGTCTGTGTTGCCTTGGACTTTTGAAAAAGGAATCAATGTCCTTTGCAATACGTTTGAGCATAATTATCATTTTAATTACTATCATTGCCTTTCATTTGTAGCCTGGTATTACAAAAAGAATAAATAAATGGCAATAGTCTACAATAACCCTTACACTAAGGTAAATTTGTGTGTGTGGGGTGGGAATTGAGAGAGACTTGTACATGGGTGTTAGAATACGAACAGTTTATAGCATTACAATCGGCCATTACGTTTTCCTCAAATTAAAGCTCATTTTGATGTGCGAGCGCGTGTTTCTGCGCGAAAGAAATGGTCTGTCGGTCTGTTTTTATGCAACCTTCATCGTAGGCTAATTAAATGTTGCTGTAATAATAGTATTACATTATAACAGTATAACAGCTGTTATAAAAATCTTTAATTTTAGGCCTGCGTATAGTTACAATTCCCCACAACTGATAAAATAAGCGTGGGTTTATGTGTCTATATGTGCACAGCCTATACATGTAGGATCAATAGGCTGAACATATACGTAGGTTTGAATTGAGATTCTTTCGATATTTAATATTATGCACAATATGAATTAAAGGCACCATCAGAATATTAAACGTCAGTTTATATAATATAAATATAATAAGTGGCTTTTCTTTTATTATTTTTTTATTTTTTTTTGCTACTGGAGAACATTCCTTGTCCTGGCAATTGTTTTTTTTAGCATCCAACAGAACTGTGTATATACATTTTAGGCACACTATTGCGTATGTATTTTTCTCCGTCAATTCAATAAATGCAGGTCCTTGAACGAGCATGGTTTAGGCCATAGAATATTTTATTCAGCAACTCGGGTAATGTTTATGGTGTTTTGGGCTGCCAAAATTAGGCTAGGATTTAAAATAATTCAGAAATGTATCTTGATATTGCAGGTAAAGCTTCATATTACTAGACTAAGATTACATGAATTGCTCTTGTTCTGATGTTTTGGGCTGTTTTGTGATTAAGCTATATCAGGCCTCTCCCAAACCACCCCGTTATTCGCTTTTTTTTTTCCATAGCGATTCATCTTCTTAAAATATACAGGTTACGTTTACTGGTTACTATCGCAAGCCGTTTTAACATTTTATCTATAAACCGCACTAGTATCTATTTCCATGTCTTTTCCATTAAGAACTAGTGCTTATTCTTCAAGTACTAGCACTTATTCTTTAGATAGGCTACTAGTACTTACTCCAATAGTGCCCAGTACTTAATTGTAATCTCCTTATTAAGACAAAATAGAATTAGTTCTTATTTATTAGTAACTTTTTAGACCAGAGATATCCTGAACTTAATAGATACTAGTACTTTTTCAATTTGCATTTCTGCCCAGTAT
>JAUMHE010000200.1:132415-143865 GCA_032359235.1 Enteromius mattozi | reverse complement strand
TGCCCTGATATTAAATGAACTATATCTGTCCTAGTGAGGAAAAGGCCAGCAGTTTTTTTTTTGGTAGCCAAGACTTTAGAGATATATATATATATATATATATAACTAGATGAAAAAGTTAAACTAAACAAAAAAATGAAATAACCTAAGTAGTATGTGTAACTAGGGGAAATGACAAAAGTATATATATATAAAAAATGAACATGAACAGGACAATTTTTAAACCTAAATAAAAATGACAATATAAATGTTCATCTCACCATGAATATACAACAGTATATACTGTTTCATACTATGAAACTATTATACTATAAGTACTAAAGATAATAAGAGTTTCATGATCCCTGCATGAAGCTTGTGCTTGACAGAAAACAGAAGTAATCAAGAATACTTAGTATGTGAGTAGGTTGTAGGTTTCTTCATCTTGATTGTGAAACACAGGCCTGGCCATCTGATCAGGCTTGAGTCTTGATTCTGAGGTTTCTTTAAAACATTTTTTTTTTTTTTGGACAAGAGTGGAATGAGTGACTGATTAGTGTTCCTGATTGAGTGGCTAATTGTTGGCTAGATAAACACAGGAAGAGGAGAGAGATTGCTAGAGATCCATCTATCATTTCTATCTGAAACATGACCTCTCCACCCCACGGAGGTTATTAATATTTCATGATCCCTTTGCAAAGACACACATACACACTCTTTCTCCCTGTCTCTCTCATTCATTATTACTCAGTTAGGGTATACAGAGAGAATGCCATGATTAAAGGCTGTCAGACAGAGACTGAGTAACTTTCATTTTAGATATGAAATCCTCCTGCTGTTATTCATCAGCCATTTTAGAACAGAAAGAAATACAAATCTTCACATCCTGTTTAAAGTCTAGTTGGATTTTTAATTTAGGTTCATTCAAGGTTTACGTAACAAGCAGTTTTAAACTCTTCAGCAGGCCGAGAGCTGTTGTTGCACATTCTGTCCAGCAGATGTCGCTACAAGCAAATGCAAGGCTAGAAACGTCTCTCATAATGAACTGATTTCTAATCAATATTTTCCCACAGTCTAATTCTCTTGGAATTCCATTAATCTTCCTAAATCCTGTGCGAGGCAAAGAATGCTTCTTGCGCAACAGAGCAAAGGAAATCATTGTTTAGCTAAGTTTGGATATGTTGTCTCTGTATAAACAAATATCTTCTTTTGTTTGAACAATGTTTGAGATCTTATTTCACTGTTTGTTTCTTTCAAGCAAATATGTTCAGTATCCAAGGAATAGTGAGAAGCACTTTATACAGACGTGTTCTTATAATGGCAGTCTATGGCCATTTCACTGGGATAATGTTCAAAATATGTACAGTTTCACAAAAATACCCTTGAAAAGTGCACTTAACTGTATTGAACATGCAGTGTTCTTCAAACCTTAAAAAAACTGCGTTCTGATAATATAAATTAATAAAATAACATTAATGTACTGAAAGAGAGTAGCGTATACTTTCATAACTTTTTTAAACAAAAAAGTTTTACTTTGAAGTAACTGTTTCAAGAATTTGTGTCATACTTTAAAAGAGCACTTATTTTGATGCACAGTACTTGATTGACAAATATAACGTGCATGACAATAATTTTAAGTGTTATTCAGTATTACATTTAAAATGATTAAATTATATGTAATTACAAATATATTTAAATGCATGCTGTGACATGTTGCAACAGAAATTACATTAAATATATTTCAGTTTTATATTAATGCTAGTCAATTATGAAGAATTTTCAACATAAGTCAAGTTTGGCTAATTCCATTCATTATCAGAATCAGAATCAAGCAACTAGGACTTCAAACTAAAATACATTTTCACTTAATCGCAATTGACATGCAGAACTTAAATACATTATGTAGCCTACTTAAATGCTACTTCCTTTTCACAAGAGTATAGCCATTTCAGCATTATAGATGTTGACATGCGATTAATGTGATAAAGCTGCTTACAGACCTTGTCTATGCAAAGTTATATCCAATTTTTCCTGTCATGGTTATTTAAAGCTGGTAAATGTAACTATCGCATGATATGTACACCATGTAGGAACTAAATAACAATAAGAACAATTATTCCACAGGAATTGGTTGGTCAAACGCAATTCATTCGCCTAAAATAGTAGTCCCACCACTAAAAGTATGTTTTTATAACAACTTACACTACTTTCCATTGTAAATGTATTACTGCAGTTTTGTTTGTTTTTATAAACCAAGCTCCAAGTCGGAATGATTTTTGGTGGAAATCAACTTCATCGACAAACCTCAAAACAGCTTAACTGGTTTTGAAACCCGCAACATTCCTATACGTTTAGTTTTAAATAGACATGAACTCATGCTACATGCTAAAGCTAGCTGACAGTTAATCACTGCCCTGCTGCTGCTAAATATACCCTACAAACACAGTAACTATACTGCTAAAAGTGTAGAAAGTATTAGGTGCTGTCATCTCACTCTTTTATAGTTATCCCTGTGCTATGTGTAGCGCTCAGGCTAAAAGCAGCTCCTTGTGACTGTTTCTGGCAAAAAACAAAACTGTCGGTCAAGGCCTGGGGACAATAACTCAGATATTTAGATGCTTGGATGTTCACGCACTGTCACAGGATGTTCGGTATGTGTTTTTGCGTCATCTCATGTGTGCATGGTAATCATACCATGTCTTCACGTTATGTAGATTAACCTGCGCACCTGCGGCCTTGTTCAGACTGCAAACCCTGTCATCCTCCATCATTATTTCTTTCCTCCTGTTTGCGCATAAAAGCCTCTGAGTTTGTTTTTAAATTGTTGCTGGAAATACTGTTTATGTTAGCAAGAAGATGGCTATATATCTGTGTGTGCATGTGTGTATGAGAGCTGCCCCGCTGGCTTGTTTTTCTAACTCCAGGTCAGTGACTCATGTTTAAATATGTCCACTTATCACAGACAGGAGAGTAATGAGAGACTCTCAGTGGTGCTTACAAAAACAGGAAATCCCCTTATGCGCACAAACACACGAAGGTGACCAGATTTCTGAAATGAAAACCAAGGATATTTCAGGTTTAGCGGTTCAGCGTATTGAATTTTTATGTGGTACCGTCATGTAGTTCAGTCATGAGCAACAGTAGCTTGTCATACTACTAAAGATTACATTTAGTCACACGTAAAGACTGTTCATAGTAACTTACAACCAGTTATATTTTAGTATTATTTATATTATTATAGATTTTTAAAACCAGTTGTGTTTGTTAACATTAGCTAATGCACTGTGAACTAACATGAACAAACAATGAACAACTGGATTTTCATTAACTAACATTTACAATGATTAATAAATAGTGTAATAAATGTATTGTCCCTTGTTCATGTTAGTTTATACAGTAACTAATGTTAACAAATGACATCTTATTGTAAAGTATATACCATATATTCAGTTTAATTTTTGTTACATTTTTAGCAATTTTGTTATGTGCTAATTATGATTAGTATAGAAAACTAATGTTCATTTGTAGTTACCATGGTTTAACTATAGTAAACATTTTTTGTAAGACATGATAATAACCTTCTTTGTTTCTCTCCAACTTATGCTAAATAATTTTCTTATGTTCAATAAGCTTAGTAGACATTATTACACTTTAAAGGCCATCAAAAAAGGTAACACCTACGGTAATTACACAAAAACACACAAGTTACCACGCTTCTGCCATGTTGGACAATTTGATATCATCAGGTTTTTTGAACACTACCATGATGGTAGTACCACGATATTCCCTAAAGTGCTTTGAAATACCATGGTATGTGAATTTGGTATTATAGCACTATTATATATATCCAAATACCATGATATGGTCATCTGATACCATGTCACAGTACTTTTTGTAAGGACAAACATATAATATTGTCAAGATTTAATTTGGTTTGGTTTTTGTAATCTTTGATTGATCGAGATGTTCCTCATGCTCCAGACTCATACTATTTTATGAAATAAATGACTTCTTATCTCTTCATCTCTTCACTATATAATGTTTGTTCAGGTGAAATAACTCACAGCTCTTTTAATCTTTATCCAGGTAAAATTGTTACTGCTTAAGAGATTTAACAGGATCAGATTTTAAGTAAAGTCTGCAAAAAAAACAGCACATTTGAAAGCATCAGCAGTGTTTGACAGCACCTTGACAGCAGTGACAACATGAGAAACCTACACGGCTGTTTATTAGAATTCATTTACAGTAGTTAGCCTTTAATTTACTTGCAGTGTAACTGATAAAGTGAAACTCTGTCCTTTAGTGTGTGTAAATGAAACCACCTGTTCTCTGTGGCCATGGTGAACTTTGACCTCCTGGCTCCCTCTGCGTGTGCGTCTTACACCAGATGAGCTGAATAGTGAAATATGACTCCACAGGACACAATCAATGTGTGTGTGTGCATTAGCATGTGTGGGATAGTGTTGATTTTCCCTTTCTGATGTTTTGATCTTTCTTTCACAGCTGCACGAGTACTTTATGGAACATCTGATAGAGGAAGATTTGATTTGCAAATTGTTTTGTGAAGCAAAACAGACAGAGAGGGGGTTAAGAGAAAGAGAGTGCCTGAGGGTGATAATGGCATATACTGATGTGTTCCTAGTTCCCATTCACTTTTGCTTGCATGAAAAAAAGCAGCTCAGACATTCTGCTAAATTTCTCCTTTTGTGTTCCATGGAAGAAAAAAAAATCGTACAGGTTTAGAACAACATGAGAGTTAGTAAATAATTACAGAATTTTTATATTTATGGTGAACTAACCCTTTAAAATATTGCTGTCTTTTTCCTCAAAAAGTGTAAAAACTTCAAAACAAATATCAAAACATTATCTGACATAGCAACAAAAACTCAAAAAGGGAGCTCATCCTATCATAAAAATTTACTTTTTTTCTTTAAGTTCAAGATTTATATCTCACAATTCTGAGACATAATTACCTTTTGTAAAGAACCATTTGGGACTCTTATTCATGTGAATGTTGGACACCTTTACAGTTTTTTAATTTTAATTTTTCAAAAGCATGATGATGATTAGACACACTGAGCACTTTTTGCATGCAGACTATACAAATTCAGCAGCGTTTAGCTGTTAAAATACTTGCAACAAGAACAAAACATTCAAATAATGCATTCTTTCATCCTTTGAAGATTTTTTTCCACCGGTGTTTTACCCTATATTGAATTATGCATTGAATCGTGTAGTGTTTCAGGTTAACGTAAAGGTAAACTTACCAGAAAATGTACTGTTAATTTTCTGCCAGGACATTATTTGTTTATCTATGGGTTTTGTTACAGTGTAAAAAAAAAAAAAGTATTTTTCTTACAATGTAACTTTTCATTTAATATACCAAAGCTGTATTTACAATGCTCTGTGATTCAAACTCAGTTATTAATTTAGACCTCTGTTGATGGCAGAATACATGTTTGCTTTTGTTGCGTGTCTAATGACAGCGCTATTCAAAATACATTTAAACAAATTTTATAAATACATTTCCTTTTGTTTATATGTAAATATGTTTCACAGTTGGCAGTTTATTTTTCTCTCTTCTCAACCACCTTCCCCATTTATGTTCCTGTTTCAAGGGCATTAATATTGACTTGGTGACAGCTTTCAAGCTTCAGGTGAACTCCAGCTTAACACAAAACCAAGTCCTGTTGATATACTGTTAATGATAAATAGAGAAAACAAACACACGCGCGCGCGCTTCACGTAACACGGCTTCTCTGTTAATAACTCTCTTCCAAACTTTTGTTGGAGGTCTCGTGGAACTGCCGAATGCAAATGAAACACGGACTAGAAAGTGTTCTCTAACCACACCTGCCTCTCTCTTTTTCTCTCTCTCTCTAGGAAGTGAGTGGTTCATATTCATCTAGTGGGAGAGTAGCAGACAAATATAGCGGTGTAGGAGAAAAAATGTCGTTTGATCAGGAATCAAACTTTGGTGGATGTGAGTATCTTTTGGCTTATTTTAATACAATAATTCAATTTCTTTTAATTTGAACACCCGATTTTTTTTAATTCATGTTTATGTTTGGCTATTTAAAGGCTGATTGAGGGAATTTTAAACTGTACTGTTTGCAACCTCTTCATTTTTTTGTGTGATTTATATGTTTGTGGAAATTCAGTTTATGTTTGCGTGCGTGCATGTGTGTGTGTGTAAAGGCAACATGATTAAAGACTTCACACATTGCTGTCTAGCATGATGACAACTGTGATGACAGACTTCAGCTTTAGTGCTCATGCATGTATGTGTATGTACGTACTTGTGTTTGGATTTCTGCTGCAATCTTGTTCTTAAGGCACTTATTTCGGTTACTTTGAGTTTTCAGACACAGGATATAGTCTTAAAAGTGCCCCAAACTTTACTTTATAATGCTTAAGTGTGCACGTTTTAAATTTATGCAGTGACAATAGTATGCTAGTGGGAGGCCTGTGTAATTTAATAGGTTTGTTTGACAGGTGAGTTGATTTGTGTATGGTCAGTGTCTGCATGGGTCTGTCTTTTGTTATCCCTCTTTCATTCTTTAAAATCGGGCTATCAGCTCGTCTTTTAAATAGACAGTGTCGTTTACGACCGGTCCACACACGTACACAGACATTCACACGTGCATATCCTGATATATTGTTTATCACTCAAGTCTGTGATGCATGGCTTTAATGCTTTCCAGGAGAATCAGAGGAAATTTTATAGTTTTATATTATCTCCTCCATCTCCTCACTTTCTTTCTCTTCATTTTTTTCAAGGGCCAAAGCTGGCTACCTGTTTTTATTATTATTATTTTATAAAAATGTTATTTTACATATTTAAGCACATCACATTCATAAATGTCCAATCATTTAATTTCATCTAAACAATTATGACTGTTAAAATTAATGTGACATCAAATCAGGGTTATTATAGTTTTCTGAAACTAAAAGAAATTAAATTAAACAATAACAATAAAAATGTTGCCTATAATAAATAATGTTAATTTTGCTACTTATAACATATAAATAAAACATAACAAATTTAGTTTAATTTGATTTACTAAATAACTAAAGCTGTAACTTCGAATGACTGAAGTCCTGACTTATGTCTGACTCTTATGCCAACACATACAAACAAACGTAAGACCTTTCTGGAAGTGCTTTATAATAATTAGAGCTTTGTAGTAGCTGTCACCTCTTTAAATGGAGAAAGTTCTGTTGAAAATTGTGTTTATCCTTATTTATCCACCCTCATATTGTTCCAGTTCTGTATGTTGTTTTTTCCATGGAACACAAAAGGAAAAATGTTAAAGAATTTTCCAGACAACATTTTTCCATGTCTGTTAAGTTTCAAAAACATAATAGGTAGACCATATGACTGGTGCACTACAAGTCTTCTAAAGCCATACCAGCTTTGTGAAATTTAAAGCATTTCTAGTATTTATTTATAAATCATTATTTATCATCAATCAAGTTTTAGGGTTATTCTATCAAAACGATCTTATTGCTTCATAAGGCTTGAAATATAGCTAACGTGTTGTATGGTTCTACACCAAACGTGTTTGATAAACTACCCTTTAATCGTTATATAAATTTAAACATGCGAGATGGGCTGATGTGCATTTTATTAAAGCCAAGGATGAATGACCCTAAAATCTCTCAGACAGTAGGGTGCCTCTCTCCCCCTCAGTGTGTCTGTCTGTCTCTCTGTGACTTCAGGTTAAGGGCATGTTGAGTAGCTTATCTAAAAAAAGGCCTAGCAGACTGGCAATCTTTTAAAGAGGAGGAGGGTAATGGTAGGGGCCTCTGAAATACAGCCAGCTGTCCCTGCCCTCCATCACTCTGAGGTGAACCGGACAGTAGACTGGAGCTGGTCTCCAAGCATACCCTCACACTTTCACACACGGACGCTGGGTGTCTATAGGGGTCTCCAGGTGGGATCTGGATTTTCCAGGTGACACTATAGTAACGTTGAGGAGCATAGAGGAAACTTCAGATCTCTGTAGGTGAGTGTGATTCAACTGAAGTGGTTTCTGATGTCGAGGACTAGAGAGGAAATTTCATTTGGAAGATGCATAGTGTACAACAATTTTTGATGATATTAATTTATAATATGACAATAATCTCATGAAAGTATTGATACTGAGTCTTTTTTTAAATTAAAAAGCTCAAATTAAGTTGATTTGAAATGATTAAGTAAATATTTGCAGGTTTAAAGCGCATAAGGCCAATGGCGCACGCGCACGTGTTCATAAGCGCTCATTAAGATTGCATGAAGAGGACACATGGCATATTGTTACATCATAATGGAGTTGAGCGAAATTAATATTAATAAGTATATTCTATATAAACAAAGTAACAAAAGGGTTCTTTTGATAACCAAAGACTTTCAGATTTTCTGATACCTGTTATCCTTGTTGGCTTTTTCAGCTACTCTAAAGTGACTCTAATGTTTTAGCCATTCAAAACCCATTATGCTTTTCATGTAACAATAAGTGAGTAATGGCCGTTGGCTTCAAAAATAAAATTGGACAATTACATGGACAATGTAAAGAAAAGTGTAAATTGAGATGAGTGATACATGTCTTTTTTCTAATGTGAACTGTAGTTGCTGTGTGGCAGTGAGCGTTATATATGTCGGTTCACCCCAAGAGTGTCTTAGAATAGAGTACCAAAGACCAGGCTTTCTGAATTTAGCCTGTAAGCTACTGCTACATTCCATAGACTACTAGAGTCTAGAATACTACAGACATCCTGATATAATACACCGTTTAATCACGCATTTAGCAGATACTAGTTCTGACAAAGTGAACCAAAACCAGAGAAGTAATTTATGAAAATAACCAAAAAGCAATCAATCTACACTACTTCCTATTTCTGTTAATCATAAGAGAAGAGTCAGAACTGTGGCAGATAATCTTACTAGAGAAGTAGAAATCTGAATGATAGACAAGTGACCAATATAAAAGACTGCCATGGTTTTGCATTTTAGGAAGTTGCTTTTCCTGGACACCTCACTCTCTCTCTCTCTCTCTCTCTCTCTGAAATATGAAACTAACGGGAATGGTTTAAAATAAGTCCTCTTTAATTGCTCTTGGTACTGTGGATATTCACGTCATGGTAATGCGCAATAGCCTAGAAAGCCGCCAAACCCCTGCGGTTCTAGATACTTGGAGGTCTTCTGGAATGTTCATCATCTATCTTCCCCGCTGATGTCTTTCTCTATCATGACAAACGAGTGCATGATCCCTCTGTCTCCACATCCCCTCGTCTCTGTGTTTGAAAAGTGTCAGATCCCCTCAGGTGTAGAGTTTCTGTTCAACAGCTACTAAAGCTTGCTTATTCTGGATCTGAATCATCTCTGTCCCTCTGCTGGGCTAGTTTTACACTGGCATGCTCTGAATAACTGCTCTGCTAAAATTAACGGTTCAGGGAACATGTCTTGGTCACATGGTGGTACGGTCATGCTTTACTGATGCAAGAAAAGCAGTGTGGGTGTATGACAGCACAAGGATCTGGCTTGAAATTCGTCAGCGAATAGCAATAGCATCTTCCACAGGCTCTTATCTTTAGCGGTGATGCAGCGAATGCAAATATTCAGTCAATGAAGAATTTAAAATGTGCAGCTATTCAAAGAGTTAGCATGCATCTGCCAATAACGTTTTGATATTTCTCTAAATTCAGAAAATTCAGTTCTGTTTTTGCCACTGAATGCTAACTAACTTTTTTCCTCACAGTTCTGACAATTTTCAATTTATATCATGCAATTCTGAATTGTGAGATCAACTCAGAACTGCTATAAAAAAGTCAGAATTGTAAGAAAAAGTTTCAAAAATTAAAACATTACCTTTTTATTCCATACTATAGTATTACAACAGACAATTACAACAGTATTAATCAGAACAAAATAATTACATTTTCATTATAAAGCAACCTTATCACTACATTTCTGGCCAACACATGAGCTAATAATTATTTTCATGTTATGACTGATAATCCACTAATGGCAAAAAGATAATTATATTTTAAAAAATTCTTGCTTCTTGTAAATATTTTAAGTTTATTATACTAACAGTGTTATTATTAAATTCTTAGTATTATAAAAAAGTAATTTAAAAGAGTGCTAGTTGACAGAGAAATGTATCATTATTGATAATACCAATGCATTAAAAAATATTATATACTTATATAGTTACTGACAGATATTGTAAAATTATATTGTGTATCCTCCTCATAACCTCCAATGTAATATATGTAAATGACCTTATATGTGTACAACTCTTACCAAAGCTGATAGAGGCTTGGGTGATCCAACTTTGAAAACTGTGATTGATGAGAACGACGTGCATGCTTTATGACATCATTTCTCATCTTGTCATTGGAGCCATCTATAGACTGAGAGACAGAGAGAGAGTCAGCATTAGCTGTCACAATACATCCCTGTTGTCATTTTGACTTTGTCTGGCTAAATTTACTCTTGAAAATATGACAGATGATGTGATCTCTAATCTAACATTAGTTTCTCATGAACCAATCATGAGAGCTGAGTCAGGGTGAAGAAATGCATTTATTTATGTTACAGGTTCAGGTTTAATAGCGAATGACTCTGTGTGTATTTCAGCTGCGGGCAGCGCAGGTGTTTCACCATCAAGAGAGGGACACACCGACGGTGAGGCTGATACTGTGCCTCTCAAGCAGAGACTGGCCTTATACCAAGCTGCCGCTACCAAGGAGGAGAGAAGCCCATCTGTGGTATTTACCAGCATGAACGCACACAAATACGCATGAACATATGCTGGCCCCACACTCTCATATCATATTACCTGTAGAGAAAAAAAAATAGGCACAGATTTCCTACTTCTTGTCTAAGGCCTTCCACTTCCTATTTAATATTTACAATTCAGAAAATCCTTTCAACCCACATAAGCATGCTGTAATGGTTAATGGCTTAATGGCTGTGTAATAAATAATAGATGCATAAAATACACATTAAATGGATTTGCACTTTATTGATCCCATGTGGGAATTTGGGTTGTATTAAATAAAGTGAGATGGCAGTTACTGGATGAGGTGGAGTATTATTATGCAGTGTCCTAAAAAAAATTTGTGCTTGTATCCTAACCAGCTACAACCATGAGAATATATTTTGTGGATCTTTTGGTTTTTACAGAGCCTTGCTATACTATTACAGTTTTTGCTATATTTATATAAATATATATAGGCTATATTTCTTTATATTTCTTTTTCCATTTTCATTTTAATGTTTTAGAAATGTATTGTTTTTTTTGTAATTATTATTATTTTTAAACATGTCTACTATTAGGTTTTAATTTTATTTAGCTTTAGTTATTTTAGCTCTTCAGTATATTTAGATTTAGTCATTTAAATGTAGTTATTTAAATTTAAACAGAAAAATATTCAAATATTGCCTTGGCAAGTGAAATAAGATCATTGTTTATATATATATA
>JAUMHE010000200.1:112288-132315 GCA_032359235.1 Enteromius mattozi | reverse complement strand
TAAACAGAATGAAGTATGTTTGTGTAGAAATTTAACAAAGACTGGCATGAAATGCTTAAAGAGCTTAGAATACTCAGATAGTAATGATTTAGGAGTAAATTGCAGTGGTCTCTTATTTTTTTCCAGAGCTGTATATAAAATGAATAATTAGTCACATGATTTTTATAATTTTTTTGTACGATAAAAGAGTGTTGTAGAAACAATTTTCACTTAGAAATAGCTAGTAAAAAATAATAATAAAAACAAAAACACTAGATAGCTGGAATTTAGGTACTGCGAGCATATTTTCAGACGACAGGCCTTGAAAACCGGAGTGATGTGGGCTGTTTTTTGGTAAATGTAAGAACATGAGCAGCTGAATTTTGGATTAGCTGCAAGCGATTAAAGACTTCGTTGGGTTTGCCATAAAGCAAGGACTTAAAATAATCCAGAGATTCTAGACACAATGTAATAAACGCAAGAACAGCGCGACAAAAAAAACATCGCAAGTAACACATTGAATAAAATGTAAAACTAGAAATACAAAATCTGAAATAGTGTAAAACGTACTCTGATAATCTTTGTTAACTTAAAAAAAAATGGATTTTTACTGTGTACTTTTTTTCCTGGTACTCACCCCTGTTTTGCTGTGACATTTCCCCTTGACTTCATTTGGGGAACGTACGTTAAAAAAGGACCACATAGTTCAAACAGAGGTACATTTCTCATAATGTCTTTATCAATATTGCATAATGTTTACACATTGCTCAATAGTTCAGCCCTTTTCTGTGAAGGAATAGTGTTCTTGGTACAAGAATACTAACTGTAAATAACATGTTTGCCAGTGACATTTGCTAGATAAGACTGTTTTGCTGACATTTTTTGCATTGATCTTAAATTCCTGTAATATTCAACACTAAAACCTTTAGAAGGGTTGACGTCAAACATATTTTGAGAGGTGGATGTCACATTATTAAAATTATAAGGCACACCAAACTAAGTGAAAATATCATAATTTACTCCAATATCTCTTAAAATGATCAATATGAAACTTAAGAGTTATGAGGCTAAAATAATGTAGCACTTTAGGGTTGGGCATAAAGCTAGTAATGATAAATAGTGACACTTTAAAAGACTATAATCATAATTTAGGACGCAGAATAACAAAGAAATGTCCATTAAAGTTTTAAAATGCATATTACAGAGCTTACAGAGAATGAATTATCCTTGTTTCATTTGAAAAAAAAAATTCAAGGTGTTTCTCTTTCGATAATTCGTTTTATTTGTATGTACATCGCAATACAGAAAATTAATTTGTTGGTGTTTCTATGCTTATTGCAAAAAGTAGTATTTGTTGACCACTAATCCAAATATTTGGGTGGTTATTACCTTTTATTGTATGTCTACGGCTGGTTAGGGCAATGACACTTTGGCCCCAAAGTGAAAAACAAAATGATTTATTGAAAGTTTAAAAGTAACAGTGAAGCCATAAATACCTCCGTCTCCTGAGAATCACCCATGTATTAGTGCAAAAGTCAATCCAAGGGCAAATTCGGATGTATTTGCACAGGTTTTCTCTGAACAAAAGTGTGCAATTTGACACAAGAAGCATGTCTGCATTTATATTATACAAGATGCTAAACCAAGCTCTGTTTACATACCACACCAGTTAACAAAAGAGCCCACAGGTCCTTGAATATAGCCACACCTTGACAATTTATGGTCACCTACAGCCAAGCCATTGGTTTAACAGCTACATGTGTGATGAGCATTTGAGTACATTTTTGTGGAAATCTGTTACCTATTGTGTGTCCCAGGTGCCTTCCACCTCCTGAAAGAAACATGTTTTCCCGGGTAACTGCATACCCTTTATAGGAACAGTCTTTCAATCCCTTGAGATACAATTACCTGAATTTGTATCGATACTCAGGCCACAAACAAAGCTATAACCTGTGTCTTTTAAGGTGTTAACATTGTTTACCCGTGTAAGGAGCTGTCTCAGCAGATCACCTTGATGGTTTAGGTATCTGATGTCTATTCTGTGCTCTCTCCTTGATAGAAATATGAAAAGGAAGTTGACGGTGGGCATGCCCAGGGACACATTCCTTCTTGATACATAATATTTCCCCAGTTCAGTTCAGTTTCCCACAGTACAGATCAGCGGGTATTTGTGCCAGAAATATTGCTACACTTTCTCTTGCTCTTTTTCTCTCTTTGTATCAAGGTGTTTTATCTGCCCCCTTAAGGGCTCACAAGTTTATTTTTTATTTTGTCCACTAAGGTCCAATTATAGTGTTGGTCACTGTTTTTGCAACAGATACAATTCGCGCCAGGTTTTAATTAACGTTAGCTATTTTTTTCTTTTTGCCTTTTGTATAAAAGCTTTTATTTCATTTTGAAATCTATGTCTCCTGACAGTTTCACAATTCACTGTATAAAATGTACCACAAAAACGGTTTGTCATTTTTAAGTCACTTTGGATCAAACATCTGCTGAATTAATAAATAAGCACAACAGAGGCCTTGTTAAAATAACCGTAAGCTATTTCCTAGCACTATGTTTGGTAGACTTTCACACAATTTGCTCTAATTAGTTTTTCTGGTGTTAGGAACATTATTATGTAACCATACCTTCTGGACCAAGTTTCAGAACCCCAAACAGGTATTGCATGTGCATGAATATAGGCCTACTACTCATCTGTCTGAGTTCCAGAGATACAGAAAGAACCATTTTTGCAGATTAGCAGATTGTATGGTCTTTATGAACTAGGAAGGAGCTTTAAAAGTTACAGGATGCTTTCTTTACAACTCTTTTACTCAAATAGACAAAGAATGAAGGAAATGTTCCTCAGCTTTATGATCCTTTTACATATGCAACACAGACATATACATCCTTCTGATGCAAGCTAAACTTTTAATGAAAATGTGAGCTCATAGGTGATCTGCACCCTTCCCCCCTGAATAAACACACGCCAGCCCTCCTCCATTTTTTGCGGGGCCTCATCTGGTAATGTTTAGGGTTTCGGAGGTGCTGTATCCCAGGCACAGAAATTGGATCATCCCGTTGGGGTTTGGCTATAGCGGAGGCCCCCACAGCAACACTTTGTGCCTAACAACCAGCACACACATTATTCATGTGAATTCTATGCATCGTGTTTGAACACTAATAGGATGCAATGCATCGGTGTGTAAATACTTTTTACACACTTTTTGTCTACACAGAGTCATTACCTTAGTGAAACTTTGAAAAGCCACTTAATCTCAAAGGGGAAAACACAACCTTGTTTTATAAAGATCCCTAAGGCATTTGTACGGCTCATGTAGCACCACATGAACATTATTTATAAGTGTTCCCTTACTTTCCGAGAATCTCATTCCATCTCTCTTGCTTTTGTATATCGTGTCTCACTTATTTTCTTTCTCATCACTTTATCCACCCATTGCTGTTTTTCCAACACCATGTTTCACTCCCAGACCCTTCACACACAACACACTCTCTTTTCCTCCTGCTTTAATATCAGACACTTAAAATAAACAATGTTTCAGTACAGCACAGTAAGACCCTTTCTCCCACCACATGAACATCAAATTTTGTATCCTTGAATGTGACATTGGATGACATTGCTAATCATTGCAAATCTAATCTTTTTTAAGAGCCGCAGTCATGTAGAATTAAGAATGATCACAATGTTAAGTAGTTCTAGAATTTTTTCATGCATCCATACATGACAACGTCAGCTGAACTGAATCAGTCCCATAATAACAATGAGATCCTCAAAGTAATTGCTTCAGAAAATGACATTGCATAAAAGCATTATTTCTTAAATTCTTCTTGCCATGACAAGTTTGGAGAAAAAAAAGTGTATTTTTGCTTTGTAAGGTCACAGATTGTTTTTATTATTTTATTGTAAATAGTCAAATCATCTATATTTTTTTAAACAGAATTTTAATATGACAAAAATATATATATTTTTTGTACTACCAAAAATAATTGGAAAAAGCAGTTTTTATATACTACTTATTTTGTTTTAAATGTTTTATTATTATTTTACATATACTTTTGTACAGACAACCCTAACTTGGTCTTGGTCTGGTTTTAAAATTACAAAAGCAGGGAAAGTATGCTGTAACTGATATTTACTATTTTAAAATTAGTTTGTTTGATTTTGAATAAAGTGAAGATTAAACCAATGTTTCTGGGTTTTTTTTGGTTACATACAAGACTTGCTGCAAAGGTGTTGCTGCCATCTAGTGCTCATAAATGAAATATTCACTATAGGAAAACATTTCCTATTTGAAAAAAACATGTTACCACAAACCGTTTTATGACACTTTTTATTTATAAAACAAGACAAAAGCAAAGTAATAATTCTTCTATATCCACAAAACCATCTGGACCAAATTCCCTCCCCTCTCGCAGAAAACTAAAAAATATAAAAGTGTAAGAAAAGGAACATGAGTACAGTGACACTGTTGCTGTATTTATTGTGTATGTGAATGACGCCCCTGAGTACTAATCAAACAACATAGTTACCCATTATGTTCAAATTTGAAAGCCATTATTGTGGCTAAAAGTGAGCCAAATATCCAAAACCAGGTAGAAGAGAAGGTGACACTGATTCCGACAGGGGTACAAATTCTAACACGTTAAACAAAACCATGCAAAAAAACAATACAATGACCTCCCTCTTGCGATTCATAGTCTGTCTACATACCGTACAACTGTACACAGTTGTTGCAGACACATACAAGAACGAAGAAACATTTTATACTTTTCTAATATCAGACAACTGCATATAAATAAGCATCTTAGAATGTAAAATACTCAAAGGGTTTTGTATTACATTATGACAGGTGTGTTCATGAGAATAAAATTAGCCCAAAACAATTAAATGTGTAAAGGATTGATAGAACTGAATGAGCAATGCTTTAATTACTTATAAATGCAATAACAATGCAAGAACGCTAAAGCTGGCATCCAAAATTCTTCTTGATTTGTTGATTGAATTTAACAGCATAATCTAGAGGTTTTTAGCAGCACTGTACAGATAAACAGACCGTCCTCAATCAGCTTAGGGCACAACACAACATGTTGCATGTGTCATTGCAGAACGTGACCAGAATCCTTAAAAAAAAAAAATTTAAAAAAAAAAATAAAGTGTATGAAGGCAGGGATGAGTTAGCGATGAAACAGACAAGAGGATAGCAAACGTGGGATATGGCTAAAAAAACATTTTCTGTTATAGTTCCACACGACTGCTTCAAACACCGCAGCCCTGACAGATTATCTATTTGATCCAGATGGTTTTTCTGCTTCCCTTTGAGGTGACAGCAAAAGGAAACAGATGAAATAAAATACATGTCATACATACAAAATTAAGATAAAAATAAAGAGCATGAAAATAAAGGTCTAGTCATTCCGACAGCCACCGGTCTGTTCCTGATACACCTCGATCACATCCTCATCTTCCATTCCCAGCTGAAACAGAGATAGAAGAGAGAGATACACTGGCTTTGAGTCAATTCTTTATGCTCTTGTACAGCTAAGTAGCTCAAAATTGTAGCTTAAAGCAGCTGATAAATGCTGCCCTAGAACATAATCTGGTAGCAAGCTTAAGGGAACGGTTCACCTAAAAAAATCCACTGCGGTGAACAGGTGCCATCAGAATAAGAGTTCAAATGATGAACATGTCATGCAGCTTTTTGGGTCTTAAGATGTTAACCAATGGACTGGAGTTTTGTGGATTATTTTGATGTTTTTATCAGCTGTCTGAACTTTCATTCTGATGGCACCCATTCATTACAGAGGATCCTCTGGTGAGCAAGTGATCCTGATCTGTTCCGATGAAGAAACAAAATCATCTCCATCTTTTTGATCCTAAAACGAATCACATATTTTTTTTGCGATCAGTTTTAGGATCATTTGATAAAAAGATCAAAAGAACAGAATTGGTCTGAAATACACATTTTTGTAGCAATTTTGACCACCCAGATTTGACATGATTACAGTTTTTGTTGTTTTTTTCCTTTCAGTTGCTGTTTTTTAATATATCAAATAGTTTTGTAAATGCTGGATGATAGCGTGACATTGGTCCGTGTTGGCATCTGCATAATTTGGCTAGCTTCTACCTTTGATTTATGCCAAAAAAAACCACAAGGTTTGGCTAGATACAAAGCCTTTGACATCAAAAACCCTTTACTTGTTAAAGTACTCCTGGAATTATGTACTGTACCTCTTTGGGGGTCTGGTTGTCTGCAATTCTCTGTCCCTCGAAAAGAAACCTTAGAGAGTTCATGGGTACACCCTGCATAAAATACAAAAACAAATGCCAAAGCCTGAAATGACACCTGCAAGAGGCTGAGCAAAATTAATAAACACAGTTTCTAGAATCTAAAAGTATGTCATTTCTACTGCAGGGTTTACTGCTCAGGGTTCCAACAGCACATTTGATTTCTAAGATCCAATTACATTTATTTATTTTATTACATGTATTTTATTTTCAAAATAGCAACACAATATGCTAATAACGTTGGCTATACTATACATTTATTGATAAAAACATGCATTACCAGCCATTATCATAATCAAGTCCTCAACCATAAAGCATTCATCCATACTGCATTACATTACATCATATTTAGTATATATATATATATATATATATATATATAAAATTCAGTCTCTCACACGTTTTTCTGCACACACTGATATTTACAAATTTATAACATGCACTTGCACAATGAGAAAAACCTAAAACTAGAGTATATTTACTTCTGACACATTGGTTTAATGCCGCACAATCACCAAACAACAAAGTACAGTCTATTTCAAATGATTGCATGCACCTATATATCTATGGCTGGTTCAAAAGAGATTCACTTATGGAAAAGAATTATTTAATGAAAATACGTGCCTTGAATTCATTCAGTCATGTGATACTATCACTAAACCTTTGACTGCAGTGGCTGCCTGCTCCAAATGCTATGAAAAACACTCTAATAATATAATATGAATATATTTTGAAATCTGGAGAATATTCTGAAAACCAAATACTGTTTAATACTTACCCCAAATGTTTGAAGAGTATTGTAGATTTTAGTTTTTTAAATCCCTGATCAAGAAAAATTGGAGCAAATGTGTGTCCGTGATGACTTACCTGTCTCTGACTGTAAGATTCCTTCAGCTTCTTTAAATGTGTCGTCATCTTCACTTTGAAGTGGATTTCACTGTTGTCCTGCGAAAGAGAATAAATAAGTTACACATTTTGTCAGAATGACCAAACTGTGTCCTGGTGAACTAGAAAACCTCTCTATTACCTGACCGATCACTTTCAGTTTAATGTATTCTCCATCTTTCTTCTCGCCTCCATCGCTTGAGGGCTTGGTCTCCTAATAAAACAAAAGGAGAGCCATTAGATTCTGTATGCCATGTTGTTTTTCTCCCTAAGCAAGGCAATTACTGCTATTCTTATTCTGGAAGTGGATAGATCTGTTCATTTTATTGATATCTTCAGTCTGTATTGAAAGAAGCTGTAATGAGCTGTGTTTGTGTGCTTTGACTGTAAACATACAACCAGCCCTACTACAGTAAAGAATCGCGACCACAAGACCAAACATAAACCAACATGACCAAAATGTAAAACTTTACCTAATTATATTATCTAAAATTAACGCGGAAATAGTGACTCAAACATGCAGCATGGTCCATCAGCTCAAGCCAGTATGAACTTTGCTTTCGAGCGCCCAGAGCTGCTAACTCGCACCTAGGCTAAGTGAAAGATCTGAGAAAGAAATTGGCATGTTTTTCAAGTTTCTAAACACAGTAGACGGGACTAGTGTACAGAACTAGTACGGAACCAATGAAAATATACGGTTTAAAACACTACAGCATGACTTTCCCATCCACACAGTCAGTTAGCCATGAAAACACAGACAGGCTAAAAGATGGGCCCTCTTTATTTTCATTTTCTACAAGTCCGTCTTTCTCCTTTCCTCTCACAAACAAGTTCGATTCTATAAAACAGGGTTAAACTCACCGTGTCTGACATGATTTTCCGCAATGTACAGCCCTTCTAAAGATCACGATCGCTTGATTTAAATAACGAACTGTAATGTGCAGTAATGTGAGGTTTTGCTACCAGCAGACTCACAACACAGCGCCGTTGGCGTCACTGGAAAGAGGCGGGACTTCCTGTGACGCTAGGTCGTTGACCCAACGGTGTTGTTTTTCTCACCACAGTCTTTCTGATTGGTTCCATTCGCATTCGATGAGGATATTGTTGAATACTTCGGTAAAACGTGGGGAGGCATGTACTGAGATGTTATCCTTGTTTACGATATTTCAACAAAGAATTTCAAAATTTTCACTAAGGATTGAAATAGTACCGTTTGAAAACAACCACTTTAAGTTGGATTGTGGATTATTAACTTAATTAATATACATTATAAACACACAGAGTGGAAAATCAATCCGGTAATTAATAGTTAGGAGTTGGTTGTTTAAGTGAAAAGTCTGTACATGCGGTCAACGAAGACAACGTGAGATTCCTTTGGTTCAGGCGATACTGCACATGCGCGCAACTCATAGGTAATACTGCGCATGCGCAGACTGTCCCCATGTGCACCTCGTGGAAAAGGGACTCGTCGTAGCGGAAGGCTCTCAATGTGGGGAGCGCGGCAGTGAACTTAATTTAGAGCGAGAAAAATAATCAAAATGTTAGTGTTATTTGAAACTGCCGCTGGCTATGCCATTTTCAAGGTAAGCATATTTCTTATGTTGTTAAAATTGTTTTGTTTTGCAGACGTGTTCATTGATATGGGTTTAGTATTAGCTAGCCGGTATAGTTAGCAGTGCTATTAGATCAAAGACTTCCAGAAAGTCGCGTGTTAAAGAATTTTCGTTAATATATGTGCTGTGTTGTAGTTGTTGTTTTTGCGACCATGTACTTAACGAAATTTTGAAGCGAGGTCAGTGAGTTTTAGGCGAGCGTGTGTCATGTGGCCTGCGCCGCTGCTCAGCCACGTTGTGTCTTTGAGCATTACTCTGTTCTTCGCGTTAGGACCATTTTTAAACCCATCAGCCTTAGTACATGTTATTTATTTGTTGCTCAGAGTCTTTTAGAGTCGAGAAATGCTGTTTTACTCAGCTATTAAAAAGGTCTTTACAATTTTTCACTACTGGTGCAAGGGCCCACATGGTCGCTCATGTCGAGCACTGTATGGTTTGAGTTTAGGTTTTCTCAATAATGACAGATAGATGGCTTTAATCATCAGATTTTTGTTTTGTGTAGGTCCTGGATGAACAGAAACTCCAGCAGGTGGACAGCCTGTGGAAGGAGTTTGAAACGCCAGAAAAAGCCAACAAAGTGTGAGTTGTACTTTTGTGAATGTAATTTTTGTGCTGTGTTTTGGTCAAATAATGTCCATAATAAAGCATTTTGTTTATGCAGAAGTACACATCTTTACCTTTGACGCTTTTATGGGAAACCTGGAAATAGAGAACCTTAAAATGCTCTTTTACGTGACTAGAAAAGTAATTTGTTACATTAATTTCTGTAGTGAATATTTTATATATATATATCTTTTTTGGCGCACATGTTATTTTAAATGTTTTTGAAATCCTTACTTGTTAATCAAACAGGGATTCTCACTGCGTTTACCTGGTTGTAATGTGTTGGAACACTAAATATTTGTTTCAAACTGTGTCATAATCTCTGCATTTTTCATGTATTTTTAATTGTGCATTATCAGTAACCCCCTGCGTATGTTTTTCCAGTGTAAAACTGAAGCACTTTGAGAAGTTTCAGGACACAACAGAAGCTCTTGCAGGTAACTATGCTGAATTGAAACAGTGTGCTTGTGTTTATAGATGCAAAGCTGTTTGAGTGTCCTTCAGCTGTGTGTCTATGATGTATCTGTATATCTGACTCAAGCATGAGGTCACTAAACAGTAATTCGTCACTACCACTGAGACCACAGATATCACTTAATTCACCTGTTTCTAAATATAAGATTAAAATGTAAAAAAAAAACATTAATAATCATGCAAATTATTTTCTTTTGCCTATCGATATCAGCGGCCACAGCGATGGTGGAGGGAAAATTGGGGAAAAGTCTGAAAAAAGTTCTCAAGAAAGTTGTGGCCAAAGAGGCTCACGAACAGCTGGCCATTACTGATGCAAAACTTGGAGGAGTCATTAAGGTAAATGGCAGGTTTTCTACAATTTAGAAATATAAGAAAATATATTATAATACAGATCAGTGCAGTTTGGAAAAACCTTTCTATATGAAACCTTAAAAAAAAAAAAAAAACACACACAAGCTGTGATGATGATGACCTTTGCGTCATGTTGCTGAAAATTCATGAGGCTTTTTTGTCACTACCTCATCTGAGCTTGTTTACGTATCAATTGGTAGTGCTAGAGTTACGGTTAAACACCAGGGCTGGTAATTGGAAGGGCATCACTAGTTCTCTGTGCACTGGAAGTCCCTTTAGCTGAGACTCTTTTTCGCCCCCTGCAGGAGAAACTGAACCTGAGTTGTGTGCACAGTCCTGCTGTGGCTGAGCTCATGAGAGGCATCAGAAACCAGATGGAGGGGCTTATCACAGGTCTTCCTGCCCGAGAGATCAGTGCCATGTCTCTCGGTTTGGCCCACAGGTTAGTTTACAGTTAAAAATCAACAATGAATCTCATTGGGTTTTTTTGCTCACGTCAGTGATTATTTCTTGCTGACCGATTTGTTTTGAGGATACTAATCAGCATTCGTCACTACCACTGAGACTCTCTGAGCAGATATTCACAGTATTCTCAACACATGGTTGTACACAGCAGTTGACTGGTTTTCTTTTTGTATTTCCTCCTCAGTCTTTCACGATACAAGCTGAAGTTCAGCCCAGACAAGGTGGACACCATGATCGTTCAAGCCATTTGTAAGACATATATTTATTTGTGCACACTTAAGCCTATGTGTAGATGGGAAGTGACTAAAACAGCTGTTCACTCGCCTGCTCTTCCGCCCACCTGCAGCTCTGCTGGATGATCTGGATAAGGAGCTCAATAACTACATCATGCGCTGCAGGGAATGGTATGGCTGGCACTTCCCAGAGCTTGGCAAGATCATCACAGATAACCTGGCGTACTGCAAGAGTGTCCGCAAGATTGGTTAGTACTAGTTAGCGTTTTGTTGGAAAGTCTCTAGAAGGTCTGAAAGTTGAACTGTATTTTTCTTGTTTCAAATGTCTAGGTGACCGCACAAATGTGGCATCGATGGATTTGTCTGACATTCTACCAGAAGAGATTGAGGCAGAGGTTAAACTAGCTGCAGAGATCTCAATGGGAACAGAAGTGTCTGAGGAAGACATTGCCAATATCATGCACCTTTGTGACCAGGTCTGTTAAATGTAAAAAGTTTGGTTAAAATATTTCAGCTTTTGGTTTACATGATCTGTCCCTTTGTTAATTGGAAAGCAGTTTTTATTTAAGGAAATGCATCTTCTCTGGTGTGTTTTAATGTATTGTTTTTTTGTTTGTTTTTTTTCTCTCTTGATATCTAGGTGATCGAAATAACAGAGTATCGCTCACAGCTGTATGATTATCTGAAGAATCGTATGATGGCAATTGCACCCAACCTGACAGTCATGGTGGGAGAATTGGTGGGAGCCCGTCTCATTTCGCATGCAGGTAAGCATGTTTTGAAAAAAGAACTGTGATCGGAAAGAACTAATTTGTGATTAAACCTGAAAAAAAAAAAATCTTTGTCTCATCAGGATCTCTGCTGAACTTGGCCAAGCACCCTGCGTCCACTGTTCAGATCCTTGGGGCAGAGAAAGCTCTGTTTCGTGCTTTAAAAACCCGTCGGGATACACCCAAATACGGTCTTATCTATCACGCCTCTCTGGTGGGGCAAACCACAGCCAAGAATAAGGGTAAAATCTCCAGAATGCTGGCTGCCAAAACGGCCCTTGCCATTCGTTACGATGCCCTGGGAGAAGATACCAATGCGGAGATGGGAGTGGAAAACAGAGCCAAGCTGGAAGCACGATTACGCTTCCTGGAGGAGAAAGGGGTTAGTTGATGTAGTATGTAATTTTGTTTTTGATCGTGTCGCAAGCAGTGATGAAGATGACTTCATGTCACGATCCTGAAAATACAGTGTGGGTCATTAAGTCACTATCTCTTCTGAGCTTGTTTTGTTTGCTCTTTATATGCTGTTGTTGTATACATCACTTCTTTCATAAGAAAAGCATACTAATGCAAAGCAACGCTGTATTTACTGTCAGAATGATAAATCCCTGATTAAATTAGTTTTGTCTATTCTGTTTTAGATGAGACGTGTTAGTGGTTCAGGCAAAGCTATGGCAAGGGCTGATAAATATCAACACAAGAGGTGAGTGTTTCTTCATCCACATTTAGATCATACTGCACAACAGTTTTAGGGCAGTAAGATAAAATTTTATTTAATGAAAGAAGTTATCTTTTATTCAGTGAGCATGCATGCATGCATTATTTTACCCAAAAGTCACACTAAAGACATATATAGTGTTACATAATATTTTATTTCTTCCATATGTTTTCTTTTCTAATTCACTTTCTATTCATTCAAAAAAAAATTAGAATGTTGCTGTTCTTTGTATAAATAAGTGCAGATCTTTTGTTTTCAAAAACAATTAAAACATTTCATAAAGCATAAAAACATGTCAAGGATTTATGTACGCTTATTACAATTAAAATAAGCAATTTTACCAAAAAAAAATTAAGTAGCTTTAAATGCCGTTCGCATATCAAAGTGTCATCCAAATGTGAATTAGGTAAATTTTCAAACCATCTACAGAAGTACGTACTTTGTTTTTAAAAATTAAAGTATTATATTTACGATACAGGAAAACTTCATTGCTATTATTTCAAAAACATTCAATCACTAATTTGTGTCAGACTTGAATTGTGTCCGGATTAGATTTACTTTGCTTCTTTTACTTCCTGTTAGTGATGTAAAAGTATACGACCCATCTGGTGAGTCAACACTCCCCACCGTCTCAAAGAAGAGGAAGATTGAAGAGGTAGAAGAGAGTGAGGAGGAAGAGAAGCCGGTGGAGGCTAAAGCTAAGAAACTAAAGATGGAAGCTCCCACAGAAGGTAACTGTCCTGCATAACACTGACCTAAATGGTATTGCAGCCACATGTCAAATGCAGATGAACATCAAATAAATATTATTTACAGAGGAAGCAGAAACGGAGACACCAAAGAAGAAGAAGAAAAAGGATAAGAAGAAAGCAGAGGAGGAATCCAAGGAAGAAGAGGAGACGGCGGCTGTCAGCCCAGCAGAGGAGGTGAGAGGGGTGGAAAGATAAATTCATCTCTGGTTGATGGTGCATTTAATTCTGAGTCATTAATATGCTGATGTGGAATCTTTTTTTTTCTTTTTTTTTTTTAAGTTCAGCTTATCTAGAGACCAGATTTTATATCGAAGCACTTACATGTGTGTTGAGTACATCTTGCAGTTTTTATATGCTACTATTTATGCTTTATAGACGTCAACAAAAAAGAAAAAGAAGGACAAGAAACGAGCGGCTGAGGAGGAAGAAGCAACAGTCAGTCCAGCAGAAGAGGTGAGGACCACAAAACCAAACACAATCATACGGTTTTATTTTATAAAACCTAAAAAAATTTATTATTTTTTTTTGTTACAGACAACGGAAAAGAAGAAGAAAAAGAAGAAAAAGGTTAAAGAGGAGGATGACTAGATGAATCAGACTCTTTTTCATGAACTTGACTGTATATAAAGTGACATTTTTATAGTTTTTGGACACCATATGATGGTCACATCACCTTTTTGTGTGTCCTGCCCAGCTCACAATGAACCGTTCCGGTGAACTGTTGTTATTCCTTTAAAAATATATATTTAATTATAGGACATTTTCTCTAATGCTTGATTGCAAGAGAAAAGTCCATAAGATTTCTATAATTTGATGCTCTTCTTGTGTGTTGAGTTGTACTGGATCATACAGTTCAGTTAGTCTTTTATAAATGAATGTTTTCAGTTTAAAGTGAGGATGGGATTACATTATGAAAGAAATTGAGTATGTTTTGTGATGTAAAACTGGGTCATTTGTGTCTCAGGATTATTAAATACTGTATGTTTCTAGTATGTTGGCTCTTTGACTTTGTTTTGTGTTTTTTCATGGTTAAGGCATACAAAGTGTACCACTGATTTGTAGTTTAGAAGGATTGACCACTGAACTTCAGCCACGGTGCTGCTTGCCCAAATCTGCAACACTTTACCTTTTTTAATTTAAAAGCTTTTAGATTCAAATCCAAAGCACTTTGTTCCAGATGATCTCAATCCCAAAAAGGAAATAGGAGGCTGCTTACAAATGTAGCAGAGATGAAACTCCGGACCATGAGGAAATTTAGCCAAATCTTAAGATGGAGTACTTTGTGTGTGTGTGTCTGTGTTTTACATTCCTCTCTGGTTCCTCCTCTATCCTTGTTCCAGTAAGATCAGGCCAAGTCAAGAAACTTGGCCAAAATACAGCATAAATTTAGCCAGCCATCAGCATGTACTGGGTCTAATGAGCAAGAGATAGAGCAGCTATTTTGATTATCTTTCTAACATGAGAGGAAGTGACAGAATCTGGATATCACTGGGCCTCTGAGCCAAGATACAGTAAATCACAGTTCTTAAGGAGAAAGCAGCTCGTTTTTAACACTTTTAGGCAAGAAGGCATATAGAACTTAATAATCAATTTTCACTCAAACATGACGTGCAAAAATGTTACAACACTGTTTTTTTTTTTTGCCAACATATGCAATAGCTGAAATTATATTGGAACAGATGCAGAGAATTTTGCTTCTGGTGGTCTCCGATATCTACACTCTTAAATTATATATTGGTTTAGAAAAGCACATTGGGTGTTAACGGTCTACATAAGTGATCCTCAACCTTTTTTACTCCAATACCCTTTATTGTCCACAACAATATTTAAAGAGTTACTCTACCCTAAAAAAGTGAAAATTTTATCATTAATCACTTACCCCATAACTTTACAAACCCGTAAAAGCTTTGTTCGTCTTCAGAACAAAACTTAAGATATTTTAGATGAAAAGGCTTGTGACCCATTGACTGCCAAGTGATGAACACTGTCAAGGTCCAGAGAAGTATGAAAGACATTGTAAGAATTGTCCATCTTTATTTTATGAGGAAACAAGAATACTTTTATTTTTAACTCATAAACCTACCAAATGCTCTGGAACTTGTCATAACAAGAAATATGAATTAAGAACTAATGCATTTTGGCATAGAAATTGTTTATCTGTTACTGATACGAAGGAAAAGAAGTTCTTGATGTGTCATTATAAATCATTATAAATGAGTGCATAGATGGTTTAAGTAATTAGAGTATGTTTATGCAACTTATATAGGTGCTAATATTGTGTCAGGCTGACACTTGGAGCACTTATTTTGTAAGTGTGTTGACATGTTTATCCCATAGATCCCAGAATTTCCTCAATTAATTACTGTGTTCAGCATTATCATTAAAAGCAGATCCATTCATCTTCAGCTTAACGATATTTGGTGAGAGCACTCCTTAAATGGTGAGAGTGAGATCCGGTGGCGGAGATTCTAACGCAGCAAACGTCTGCCCTCATTCTCTGGCCATGTAACCCTTGCCTTAGTAGCACAGTTCTTTCTGGTCCATTTTGGCTATTAACATGAGAAAAAGGTTTTATCAGGAACGTAGACAGATTTATGGACTTAGCCTTGACCATTTCTTATGGATGGGAGCCCATGTTTTGCAAAGCTCTGGAGCTCTGGATGTGAATAACAGAGGATGGTCGTGTTGCTCACCGCACAAACACAACACGCGTTTAGCCACGATTGGGTTGATTGATATGTTTGAACCGGTGTCTTTCTCTCTATTTTTGTAAAATATGCAAGTAGCAAAGTATAATGCAAGTAAATCTAGATCTCAAGTGCTTAGAAATAAATTTCTCATAAATTCCACCGTCATGTATATCCATGTGATTGTTAAGTCAGGCTTTGGCTTTGTTAAATGAATGACAAAGATGATGACCTTTGACCTTTAGCAATGACTCTACGTGTATATTTATAACAAAATAAATTCAACATGACTGATAAAAGCGGTGAAGTCCCTCTGGAATATTTTCTGCTATATCTTCTACAGCAATGAAGTCTCTCAAAAAACCTGTTTTGATCAAAGAATCACATTTTATTCTTGTACTAAACCATGATGTTTTTCTCATGTGGGATTAGACCAAATGTTTTTAAAATAATGAGAAACACAATTTCAGTCAAGTGTGAGAATCATGTACATTGCAAGAATTAAGACCATTTCACTCATTTTCATGCTCAACAGAAAAAGTAATTAAAGTATCTTACAGACACACATGTTTAATGATAATATGGCAGCTGTTTCCATCCTCTTTCTTAAAGTAAAGGTCTTGTGTTTCAAGGGAAATTATTTTTGTGTGTAGTTTTTATTGCCTCTAATAATTTTGAATGATTTGGGATTTGAGCAGTTAAATAAATAAGAAAAAAAGCTGTGTTTTTTGTGTGGCTCTGCTAAGCTACTCATGATTGAGAGGACATGGGGGTTCTCCATTCATGTGTGGTTGCCAAGTGTTGCCTATAACAATCCTCCCTTCCCACTAATCAAGACATTCATTTTATTACTATCAAGCGCAAAACATGCATATTAAACCCAAACACTCAAGATACAGACAGTCAGCAGAGATAAAATGACCTGGTAATTTAGTTATGCTCTAAAAGAACCTGAAGAAATATTAAAAGTTAGTTCTACATCTATAACTAGAAATAATTGTAATTATATATTTACAGTAAATATATATATATTTTTAAATGTAAGAAGTTTTACAACAAGTTCTTTTACATGTATATTCTACCGAAATATTTTTGTACTTACGTTATAATTTCTAATATTGTTTTTATTAAGCCTTTTTAATAATAATAGCAAACAAATTGTACTTCATTAAAGAATTTCTGCAACACAAATAAATAAACCACTTAATGTGTGTGTAAGAAGAGTTTATTTCCAAAAACAGTTAACTCAGTTTTTAACAACTTTATTTTTAAAAATGTGTTTTTTTCATTGTACATTCCAATTAAACTGCAGCTGGTTTATTTTGATTAGGTTAGAAGACCAAAAAAACACAGCTAACTAGCACAACAAAACACAATAAAAACATTATAAATATAATATAATAAAAAACATGATTTTTGAAAAAAATTAAGAAAAAGTTATCTGTTTTTGCAAATAAACTCTTGAATATTTATATATTCAAAGTGGATGTTATGTGTTTTTGACCCACATATGCATTTTGATTATTTGATTATATTTTTATATAATGTGGAATAATGTCTGTTAGCACCATATTTTCTCTCACAACTACAGTATGAATGTGGAATAATATATAAACACAACTATACACCAGTGTTTAATCAAAATAAGAGGAAAATTATGTGGAAATATCTAATACTTGTGTGGTCAAGACAACAAAAAAATGGATCATATTTACAAAAAAGTACTCAGATGCATCAGTGTTTTCTAACAATTGGTGAGTATCTCAAAATCTTCTCAGTCCTTTAGTTTGCTTTCACGTGGGCACAGTACATCCTGATTGATCTGTGCTCCTGTCAGCCGCTCTCCTATGTTCCCACAGTACAGAAGAGAACGCATGGGCCATTTCTGTTAAAGCAGACACAAGTTCATCACTTTCACCGTTTAAATACACAAGATATTGAAAACCTAGAATAACATCTATTTATATTCATTAATATAAAAATTACAGGTATATAAGATTATATATAATAGTTTTGGCACTATATATCCATAATATTTTATTTCTGACTGTGTTCTCTACATATTTGCCTAATATTAATCAGTTTTCACCTTCACAGGATGCAAGTACTCTGCTCTCTGCAGGATGGTATGGTCCCCTAACATCCCACCCTGGTCCAGAGTTTCAGTCAGGTGGGCGATATAGTTAGTGGCCAGGACCAGGACATCCAGTTTGGAGAGTTTAGTGTCTGGAGGGACGGAGGGTAAAGCAGCCTGCAGGCTGTGGAAGGCTTGTCTAAGATTCCGAACACGGCTCCTCTCTCTCGCTGCATTCTCAGGAGAGTTTTGGGTCTTACATGCCCTGGATGGAGTAATCGGTCCAGACCTCACCTAACACAAAAAAAGAATGAGGGGAAACGTACCATGTTTTATGAGTCTTTTAGGGGTGGGTCACACTTTTATATTAGACATCTTGAATTAGTAGTTGCATCAAACCACTGGATATATATAAAAAAAAGTACTTACAGTACTATAGTGTAAAAATAGTTTCCAAACAATTTTTTAGTGTACAAAATTATACATTTAAATGTTAGTAAATGATATTTAAATATACCCAATATAAAGACATTTGAAAATATGTTTGATTCAAAAGAGACCACTAATGAAAAAGCTTTTTTTCCATTGAAATACAATCTTTTTTTTATCATAAATTATTAACAGCAAAAATCTCAAGCGAAAGGGCACAAGACATTTTAATAGCTGTAGAATGATTGTTTAAATATCTTTATATTATTTATCATTTATATTTATTATTTGTTAATAATTATTTAGAATAATAGTCATTTAAACTAATTTGGAACTAAATTCAAAAACATATGAAAAGGCACGATATTTACTTTTGATGCACGTCTCATGATTACTCTTCAGAAATGTTTGAAATCGTTTGAGCGCAAACCACTTCTTCCTTCACTCACCCACTTCTTTGGCTCTCGATGTGTTGCCTGTTTCACGCTTGGCTGTGTCCATCTCTGCGTCCACACACTCTTTCCTCCCATCTCCCTCCTCTTCTGTGCCACATCATCTTCCAGCGCTCGCTCTGCCATGAGAACCACCGGCGAGACCACCAAACCAGTGTGTAAATGACAGCATTTGAGCGTTTCCCTCGAAATGCTTGAAGGGGTTCGGCCCTCTCCTCCACCCAAAGGCCCAATGTCCATCCCCTCCCTCTGCCTTATCTGGTGAGGTAATGTGGGGATCTTCAAGCGGTACGTTATCTCTCGCCCTGCCTCCCACGGGTGCTCACTGCCAAGGGAGCAGACTCAGGAGAGTTGCATGGTGTCCCCAGGCAGGTCGGCAACAGCGAAGGGTCTTGGGAAAAGCGGAGAGGCCTCTCGCAGCTGCGGACCCACAGCAGACGCAACCTTGACCCCTTGGCCTGCTGGAACGACGTGACCCAAACAATGCAAAGTTACTATGTCGGCTGTCAACTTGATGGGTGTTGATCAGACTGCTTGGGACATGTTTGTGAAGGATAGCTGGATAAAGAGATGTAATGTTGTTGTGTGAAAACAAGAAATATTGCTGTTTGTTGGGAACTGTGATATAAAAAATGACACAATAACAGGAATTAGAAGGACATGGCTTTATATATATGTGTGTGTGTGTATGTACACACAAATTTGATATACTTGACACATCTGCTGTTTAGCTGCTACTGGCTGATAAAACATTACATATTTGAAGAGAAAACAGGAAAATAGAACAAAGTTCCTCAGTACTTGCACAATTTATTGAACTATGCATTCAGAGTTAGTCTAATATTCAAAATACTACCTCTCAAAAGGAAACATTATTGCTCAGAGGTTGCTCTTTTATAGCTCAAGATATACACGTTTTCACATATATAGCCTATCACATATTTTGGCTTCATTTTATTTTCTTCCTAAATAACAAGAGTTAAACATGAAACACATTGTCAACATATATAAGAGCACGAGGGCAATCACAAAACCTCACAGAGAATGCCCGGGTCACATCCCCAAAATCAAAATAAATTATATTTTTCTAATTTTGTGTGTATTTTAGGCCTATATATAAATATATACAATCCTGGGCAAAAAAAAAAAAGGCCTTAAAGGAATAGTTCACCCAAAAATGAAAATTCTGTCATCATCCAAACCTATATAAGAGTATATTAAAAAACGGCTTACGTCTCGTGACTGAATATATA
>JAUMHE010000200.1:50536-80237 GCA_032359235.1 Enteromius mattozi | reverse complement strand
TCTCTCCTCTCCACCTGTAGCTGGTGTGTGGTGAGCGTACTGGCGCCGTTGTCCTGTGGCAGCCGTCGCATCATCCAGGTGGATGCTGCACACTGGTGGTGGCTGATAAGAGAATTCCCCACATGATTGTAAAGCGCTTTGGGTGTATGGCCATACACAGTAAAAGCGCTATATAAATGTGTCATTCATTCAGAACTCAAATTTTAGTCAGAAGAAAAGATATTGGCAACACTTAACAGTAAGATTTATTAGTTAACTACATTAACAGATTTATTCATCTTAATTAATCCTACTTTCCTCATTTACTAACGCATTATTTAAATCACAAGTTTTAACATCAGTTAATGCACTGTGAACTAACATGAACAAACAATGAACAACTGATTAAAAAAGAGTGTAATAAATGTAGTGTTCACTGTCCGTTCATGTTAATTAATACATTCACTAATGTTAACAAATTACACCTATTGTAAAGGGTTACCAAAATATCTTAAACGCGTCTTTTAATTTCACATGATATTAATTGATGGATTGAAGTTGCATGGATTACTTAATGTGATGTTTGGACTTTCATTCTGATGGCACCCATTCACTGCAGAGGATCATTTGGTAAGCAGCTCTTGTAAAGCTAAATTGTTATAATGAAGTTTGAATTAGGAAATGAACAATCTGCATAGATGGCCTGAGGGCGAGTGCATTTTCAGCAAATTTTCATTTTGGGGCAAACTATTCTGTTAATGTAAATACTTCCTCAGGTATTACAGATTCCTTGGCTTGTGCACACTGATAAGCACTCATTTATCACATAATCAGTGAGTTCCTATATTTCAAAAGCAGACGTCTCTTAGTTATGAAAAAAATAACATTAAAATTCACATAAGATATAGGAGCTGTGACATGATTGGTAATCATGATGAATATTTGAATCTGGCCTGTTTCCTTCACTCTTATGCACTAGTTAGTTTTCTGCTGGCTTCTAATCTCCTACAAATTAAAGGCAGATATTGTAAAAAAATAAATAATAAAAAAAAGGAAAAATTTTAATCACAAAAAACACCCATAAATATAATAGCATTGCTTGTTTTGAAAATATTAAGCTTCCTCAAGAGAAGCAATTTATTTTACATGATCAGACAATCTTCTCAGGAGGCACAGATAAGTGTCAAAATCATCAGAAAGTAAACGGCAAGAAAATAAATAAACAAATAACAAATATTAAATTAAACATCTGGAAGCCATGGCAACAAAGACTAAGGCGGTTTGGGTTTCTTGACGTTTCCCTTTTTAAAGTCTTAGTAATTGCGATTTCACAAGCACCAAAAACAAAGGACAAAGAACTTGGTGATTTCTGTTTTTGTTTTTTCAAAATACATGCAGTAGGAGTTGTTTGTTTGCATTAAAACAATGAAATTACTGGCCGTCTCCAGTTTACTAATGTTAGACATGGGATTCCGTATTATTCCAGCATTCAAGAGTCACAATGCGCTGTTCGCTAACACCTGATTTAATTAAATATAGCATTAAAAGCATTGATGTGCATGTTTCATCTAAATCATTTGTAGAATAGCAGACTGCAACGTATCTGTAAAATATTCTGTCAGATGTTAAAGTGGTCATTAATCGCAGTTTCAGATTTTTCTATTGTGTTTCTCAAGGTCATTGTGTTTTTTTGCACCTAAAAAGTCTAATAGTTGTAAAAAGAGTAGCTATTTTCCATGAACATTTTCACTCTTTGTCAAAAACAGAAGAGAAGTGAAAAGGGAGTTACCTCTTGCAGGAAATGCCCACCGCTGTGATTGGTTAATTCATCGCCCAATATCCACGCCCTCACAGCATGTTAAGTGTTTTGATACACTATAACCAGTGCTGTGATAAAGCCATATGTGTTTGAGCTACAAGAAACTGAAACAATACAATTACAACAATGGTGACAGTCTGTGTCATTGTGGTGATTGCTTTTCACTTAATTACTTAATTATATAGTTTTAAAAGTACTATTAACTAAAAGTAATTATTTGTCTTGTTACAAAAGATGCTACATGTACAAGCATATGCGCTGATTTTATTAGCAGCACTCAAATAATGATACGCTTGGTGTCTTATTAACATTAAAAGCTAGCTTGATGTTTATTAAAAATGATGCTGTAAGGTTAAAAATAAATGTACTTACCTGCGTAGTGTCTCAGGATAAAATGCAATTACATTCAATAAAATGCTTGGAATAATTCCATGTAATGCAAAGAACAATGAAAACTCATGCACATCATTAAAAACTTCATAAAAAACTTCAGCTATGCATTTATAATGCTCAGATTTTTAGGAAGGCTATGAAACGTTTGAACCTCTTAAATGTGTAAATAAAACTGTAAATGTAAAATTCAATTTGATCAACCATAATTAAACTGATTGTATATTTTATTTAATTTACAAATATTACATTAAAATGTATGAATAGTATTTAATAATTTCAGTTCATTTGTATAAAATCAAGTTTGCTCTGCTCTCTCTATCACTGCTAAATACAGTATATTATTTATTTAATCTTAATATTAGGCATTAGTATTAATTGTAGCTCTCGGGGAAGGCTTAGGTTTCTTTGTTAGTTTTGAAGTTCAAATGGGTTTTTTCTTTCATTCATTTTTGCAATCTGTGGCTAAGAGATTCATGAATATTCTTTAAAACGAAACACATACATAGCCTACTCCAATTCGTCCTGATATTTCTAGAGGAAGGTCTTTGTACGGACACAGCATGCACAAAGATTTAACAGTAAAAAGCCACTTAAAAATCAAACTCCAACTTCTAGACAAACTTCTGACTCTGTACTTCTCATACTACAGTGATGGATATTATTTTATCTCATTGTCTTCAAGCCACTCAATAAATATACGCTACATTTTATGAACCTCAATGAAAAATGTTTTTCATACATAACAGAAGATAAAAGACATTACTCCCTGATTCAAGACATTAATACAAAATAAGTGACAACTCCGTCTCTCTCCTCCTCTTCTCTCACACACTTGCTGTTACTCTATTCTTCAGACAGATGAGCCTCTCATTTATAAGCTCCAAAAAAAGCCGCTTTTGTCTATGAATGACAGAGATATTATTTTCTCTGGGTCTCCGTCCTGCATGCTCTAATCCGCCTTTCCTCCCGGAATTGATTTATTCAGATGTGTATCAAGCTGAGCCATCTTTGAACACTTTAATATTGCTTTATGTTCCTTCCCCTCCCTCTGCATTTCTGTTGTATTTCTCTTTGTTTTATTCATAGGCAAAATCAGCAGCAGTCATGATCTCAGCATAAATGCGTTGCTTATTCTTTCACCTTCCATTGTACGTTTTTTATTTTTTCTTATTGTATCTCAATTTTATGCCTGACCTGCTTTTATGCAGGAACATCAGAGATCTGGATTTGCATTCAGCTTTGACAAGTACCGGTGAAATCTACTATGGCCTTCAAAATCTTCTCATCTTTTTATTTGCTTCAACCCTCACACATCGCTATGAAGTTGAATGGTTTGATAAATAAAGGACTGTGTTGTGCTTTTGACTGCAAAAGACTCCTGTGGATCGGGCCACTTGTGAATATTGTAGACATTTGTACTTTTGCAACTCTGCACTCCAAAAATAAATTTGTTGGGTGAACTTGCTTCAGTTGTGGAAAGTACATGGACATACAGTATAAACAACACTTACAGGTAAGTTTAATTATCAATGGTCATGGCCATAAATAATAAATTTAGCCCTATAAAGCCAACTCAAAAGCCAAAATTTAATATGAAAATTCAAAGTAAAAGGCCTTTCAGTGCAATTCTAAAAATGTCCACCTCCAGGCTGTTACACATTTTTTTGCTGTGAGATTGTAAAAAAAAAAGAACTTTTATAAAATATTCTACATCAGGCTTTTGAGGAATGCTTGTATGTACATCTGTCACTCATCATTGTATTAAATTGCATTATATTCCCTGTTACAAAAAAAGTTTGATCATAAATCTAGACATTTAAATATCATCTTACTAAGACATATTATAAAGCAAGTGACAACTATATTAATATGTATTTTATTTAAGTAGCTATACTGTTATAAACATTTCATGAATTTACAATAGAAGCTATTAGAATTTCATCTTTTTGGCCATTGGAATATCAGCAACTGCATAAAACTTGAGCTCCATATTTTCAGATATGCAAACTATAATTATTTTGTTTTTAGATTTCATCTAAAAGTTTGATTAAATGACTATTTTATGTCAGATTTTACAGGGTCAAAATGGCCTGCAAGCGATGACCAGGGTATCTGCAGGAATAATAAAAAAAAAAAACTAATTTAAGACTTTCAAAGATCTTTTTGAGACTTTCACAAATAAAATGAATGCCATATAAGTGAAGTAGGGCAATTTCTATGTGTAACGAAGGAGAGACAGGGAGGCGTGCGGATCCAATTGCAGACTTTAATAAACACACTCACAGTACAGGCAAGCAGGGTCGTGGAACAGCGAACACAAACTTTAAAGGCAAAGACAAGAGAATAATCAGAATCCGTGGCAGCGGTCAGGCGATTGGCGAATGTAATACAAGGGGCGAAGCAAGAGCGGGAGTCCGGGGCAGGCTAGGTGGAGAACTGTAACTCCAAACACAGAAAAACACAGGGAACAAAGGAAACACGGAAGGCTTTCAAAGGGGTAAATCCACACAGGTAAATCCGCAATGAACCACGAAACTGAAATGACAGATGGGTCCTTTCATACACAAGAAAACAAGGCAGAGGGGCGGAGGAACTAGTGGGTGGCCATGGCGACAGACAAGGTGGGTGGAGACAACTGTTCGTAATAAAAGTCCTTAACACAGAACGGAGGGATAGACAAACAAAGAACATAGTCCGGGCTGGAGTGCCCTCTAGCGGGGCCTGATGGCACCTCCAGCTGGCATCGGGACACTATGGTAACATATCAAACAGTAAAATGAATGATTTACATTTCAGAATATATATCTTTGTGTTTTAATTGTTTAAATTCTTAAAAATTGACAATCCACATTTACAAGTGCGAGTTTTCTGCATAAAAATATGACTTGATTTTCGCTTTGGTCTAAACAAAAACAGCAGAAGAGCTTATTAAAAATGCAACTTCATTCTCTGCCAGCAGGTGGCACTTTTGCAAAGGCAGAAATATAGCAGTTTTCCCAGTAAACACAGTACAAAAAGCAGTGCAGCACCATATTTGAAACGTGCAGTGCTTATATTTATCCAATGAAATCCAAGCCTTTTAAATTTAAATCGTAACATCGCCATATCATAATTCCCGTCTTTCTGTGACCAAATTTAAAGACTTTTTTTATTGCCTTCAAATTTAATACAACTAAATTTAACACATTTTGAGTACCCTGAATTATGCTGTGACATAATGTGTTGCAGAAGCAGCAAATCTCAGTTGGACATTGTTAGATGTTGAAAAGCCTTTTAAACACATTTGATGCAATTTTAAAATTAAACTACCTTCTAATCTGGTGTCCTTGCGAAGCATCCACACTGTACGTGCTGGTTAGCAGGTGAGTATGTGGGCTGTTGAAGACACTGTTGTCTGATTTGCCCTTGCCTGGATTCGTTCCTTGCTTAAATCATTAATATTTTGTCCTGAACAGAGAAAGGTAGGGGGATAGACAGATACATAAAGACAAACCCTGAGGTCTACAGGCATGATGAAGTCAAGATTTATAGTCATACAAGAGCTATATAAAACTCAACAGTCACAGAAGGGTCAAGTTGACAGATGAGAACACAGACACGTAGAATCAGGTTAGATATACCTTGAGGGAGTCATCGGATCAGTTTGTCTTTTATTGCTGCCCTGAATGCAGGCAGAGCTGGGACAAACCACAGATGCACTCTTGTGGTTTGGAGGTGCATGGCCCGTCTGTACAACTGCAATACAATCTAAAACACTATCACAAGGGTAAAGTGCATTCCAAATATTTACCACAAGGGTGCATTCAACATATTCATATCAAGCTGTCAGAAAAATAAATTGTATTTATGACATTTTTTCTTTTAGAAGTAATGTATCTGTATGCAATGTAATGAATATGTTAAATTATGTTTTATACTTGCAGAGTCATTAATAATTAATAATATACAGTAATTTCATTATCTTAGACATAATATTATACTCATAGTTTTAAAGATGGTAAATCATATTAGTTAATTTAGTTTAATCAAAATTAAATAAATAAATACAATTATTATTAAATTATTTCAATTGTTTGGTTTCAGTGGATGGTGCCAGTGACACAATTAAACAGTATTTTTTTTTTTTTTTTTTTTTTTAATAATAATTGTAAAAAATCTAAAAACCTTTTATTTTGTATTGTAATATCATTTAAAATGTGATTTATTATTTGTAATGCAAAACTGACTTTTCAACATCACATGATCCTTCAGAAATCATTCTTATATTGGTGTTCATGTAACTTTTTTTATTATTTTCAATGTTGAAAACAGTTGTGCTGCTTAATATTTAGTGGGAAACCATGAACATTTTCAGGATTTTCATCTAAAATGTTAAAAGTACAGACTTAATAAAAAAAAAAAAATTGAGACAATATAAAAGACTTTCCTGTCACTTTTGATCGATTTAATATGTCCTTAATTAATAGAAGCATTAGTTTCTTTTAAAAAACTTTTCCAAGTAAGCATAAAGTGTCAGCAAACAACATTTAAAAACTATTTTAAAACTAATATGCAATGGTGTGATTTTAGCACTAAATGGACGAGAAACTCAAACATCATCTACATTATCTGTCTCTGATCTGCATAAAGTTTTTGCCCCTCCCACCTTTCTTTCTGCGCCAATGGAAATGTACAGAATAGTCAATAAATGCAGTCAATCCCAGTCAGTGCGTGACTGTAAATGCAGCCAAGCATATTAATTTTTTAGAAAAGTTACGGTTCAAAATGCACTGCATAACAGAAGCGACCCTGTAAATATCCCATTTATATTCACCAGATAACACTAATCTTTTACGTTCATACCGAATACGAGCGTACTTCCCAGAAAACCGTTTTCTTTATGCATGTGTTGCCATTACTTTCATAGCAGCTTTACAAAAGTTTTCAATTAACCACACGGCTCTAAATAAGTACTTCAAAGGTCAAGTTCAGCCGACCAAACTTATTCCAGTAATGAAAGAAAATATCTTTCCAGTTAAATTAAAGAGATCTAGAGGAAAGCTCAATTAAAGGAGCTCATCTGAAGAACACAATAGGAGTGCCGACAGAGTGAGATGAGGACACCGGAACTCTGTGTGCAAAGGAAAGTGTTAGACAAAGGCCTCTTTAGCCACAATTAGAATATGGCCTTCTTGGAGAATTAGTGGAGGAGAATCTTTTAACGGACTGCATTCTCCCATTGGCAGTCATATTAGTGCTGTAACAAAGACAGTCTTGGGAGCCCTATTTTCAGTCTGTTAATTGAATTGTGTGGGAATTGTTGTGCTGAAACAGTCTTGAAATAGGCGGCTGGCGGCGTTAGTAAGACAGTAACAGACATGTGAGTTGACACTGCAGGTTACTCAACAAAAGAAAAGGAAAAGCACCTTCTTGCTCACAACAGGCGTCCAATCATACACAAGAGTGCATGCTTACATTTCCCCGTCTGCACAAACACTGACACACACCATTAGCTCAAACACTCTCCTGTTCTTTGTCTTCACCTCTGAGCTGTCTCGAAGAAACCACAGATTCCACTCCTTGCTGAGATCCTTGTACAATCCCAAAAAATCCTGCTGCTATTGAGCAGAGCTTCGGTCCAATCCCACCAGCTCAGGAGCGCATTACTGCACAGCTGGATGGAGAGCAGGGAACACCGAGTGCTCTTACAGAACGTGCAATGACCCGGTCTGAGCTGTAAGCCTGTCCAAATGTCTACAAAGGGAGAAGAGACAGGGAATGAGAAAGAGAATAAGTCTGAGGCTTAATGCTAATGAAGGATTAAATCCAACCGTCGACTGCTGTTAAAATAATTAGAAAAAAGTCAAATAGAACATAAAAGTGCAGCAGTAATCTGATAAAGCAATGCCAGCTGTACTCTGATCTCTGTAATCAGGCTGTTTCAGTCATACCGAATATTATTTTTGTCTTTAATAATACCAGGTAATTTATATTTGAATCAATGCCACACAAATTACTTTACAAAATATTTTTTTGCACTTTGGAGTAACAGATCACCAGTATTCTTTATGATCAACTTAAGTTCACAATATTTTGGAAAATGTGGCTAAGGGGCTGTATTTAATGACAAAAGACTGAATTTGTGGCTTTATGATATAACATATACATTTTGAATGAAAGTTATCATCACATATTTGGAAAGAAAAAATACTTGGCACATTTAAACAAATCCACTGCTTAATCAACTCATAACAATGAATTAAAACACTGTAAAGCATTACTGTTTTCTCACTTCAATAATCAACAACTCACAATTAAACATCAGTGTAGTGTTCGTTTAATATTCTTACTTAATAAAAGTAGCAGTCTTGCTATTAAATAGTTTCACTACTTTGGACTGAGTGGATGTTGCCATTTATTTGTTTGTCTTTATTATTATTATTATTACTATTATTAAATACCTTTGTCAGCTATAATTATTTAAAGAATTAGAGTTGGGAGTTATTTTCTTTGGGATTTTTACTAATTTTATTTTTTATTTGCTTGTGCAGAGTCAGACTGTTTTGTGAAGAGGACAGTTTGAGAATTACACATTACCCAATATGGATATGAAGAACTCTTTTCAATATTGTCTGCCACTTTGAAAGCATTTCTTTAAAATGTACAGTGAGTGTATATAGTTTATGATTGCTTTCAGTAAAAAAAAAAAAAAAAACCTTTTCCTTTCAATGGTTTGGGCTTAGTACTCTCTTATGCTCACTGAGGCTGCATTTATTTAACCAGAAATACAGTAAAAACTGTAATATTGTGAAATCTTATTAGAATAAAAGATAACCATTTAGTAATATATTTTAAAATATAATTTACTCCACTGAAGGCAATGCTATTTCAGACACTGAGTATAAACGAGGGATAATTTGTAAAACTGTAAAAAAAAAGAATCAGAAAAGAATCACTGGGCAAGGATACAGCTCTTTATAATGATTGCAATCCCTGTCTGAAAGTAACCAATAGTATTAGCTTGCGCCATCAGGGTTATTAAAAACAAAACTGAAGGAAAGTCTAGAGAAAACAAGCAATGCAAAATCTGAGCGGTGCTGAAGTGAATCGATGGGTACCAAATTTAATTGACTTTAAAGGTTTGATGGAGTCCTGCATCCATATCCTGAGAACAAACACCAACTGGGTGTGACAGCAGAGGAGAGCTGTGAACAGTGTGCTTTGCTTATTTCTGTTCTCAAGCTGACGGGCAGATAATTATGAATGACATGCCGCTTCACTCAGCACTCACTCGTGAAATGAAACACTGAGAAGCACGCAAGCTCATGCGTGGCAATTAATTTAGATGTTTGACAGAACACACAGGAGTGGGAGAAGAAAAGTACCTATGCCTGAGACCGGAACCGGCACTGGCTTCGATAATCAAGAGTTTGGTAGTGCTGTATAAGTTAGTGAATGTTGATCGGTAACCCTCTGATGCGGAACAAAATATATAAATAATAAAGCAAACAAAAACAATTATGCTGCAACACACACACACACACACATTTTGTGTCCCTGTGCCCTGGACAATGTATGACTGGTTGGGTTTCCAACAATAATACCTTGCATGCAATATAAGTGACATACAGGATGATGCATGTTTTCCCAGTATGCATTGCAACTGCTGGTTTTATAATTAGCTGTGCTTGCTAAAGGAGTTATCACTATTATTATTGGCCTGCGGGATGACCCAGAACACCCTAGAAACGGCATAAATTAGTTAGAAACTGCTTAGCAACACCCTGGCAAGTACCCAGAACATTAGCATCTCCGAAATGTTTGTTTCAACAAGCACACACAAAATATTGTTTTATTTTGACACTGTTTAAAATGTGTTTATATTTTATAGACTATATTAGCCTATCTTTGCACTAAAATGAATAAATAATAATTATTATGTTTTTTGTGTGTTTTTATTACTATTTTTTGCCCCTGGCTGATTACTGTTCCATTACAGGTTAAATAAGTTTTGCTCCCAAGATACGTATATTGAACATATGGCTCAAAAGTCATTTGATCAAATATCAAGCTAATATGTGCAGTGATTAAAACAAACATGAGTCGTTCTGTGGTAGAAATCAAACAGTTTTTCACAACGCTTCAAGATCAAGGCAAAAAATGTATTAAAGTAACTCGTATAAAAAAAGATGAAAGCTTACATATATAGTCTCTTCGACTCATTGCGTGTTCCAGAATGTTTCTCTTGTGATTCAGAGTCGCGATTCAGAAAACCAATTGTTTTAGACCGCTTTGCGAACCCACGTGACAGGTAAATGTAAAAGAGTCGACTCAATTGATTCATTCAAATAATTCGTTCGCGAATCGGAAATCCGCGAGCAGATTACATTTGCGTTATTCAGTCTCAAAAGTAACAAGTACATCTGGAGAAACAAGTTTACGTATTAAGTCGAGTATCAGAAGTCAACAGAAACATTTGTAAGCTACTCAAGTAAAGTTTAACTGTATTTTTTTGTCAAAGCTAATGACTTGAATAGCCTGTAGTAAACATTGTAGGCTATTTCCCTTTACCGCCCGAGGTAAAGGAAGTCTCACTTGCACTCTTGATCTCCGCTTGTGATGCTGTATTACACGGCTCGGTACCCGCTACACCCTCTACAGCCAATCCGCGCCGCCGAAGCGTATGCCCACCTCTCACCTTCATCATCACCATCATCATCCTCATCCTCACAGTCAGAGCCAGACACCAGCCGAACAAGACACTCTCAGACAGACCTCATATAGGAAGAAAGAGGGAGAGAGAGATACTGAAGCCATCGCTTCAACATTTTTTTCTCTTCAGAAAGGAGTGATCAACATAATCAACTAGTGGATCCGGACAGCTTTTCCAGGTCCATGCTTGGATGTTTATATATTTTTTTTATCTCAGCTTTGAGTTTCATCACTGCAACCGGACACTTCCACTTGTCAAGACAGTCCAACCGCACCGGTATCAGAGCACATACATACATGGGGATCATCGCAGCATTGCCCGGAAGATGTGTATCACTGCTCCGCGACTGAGATCTGTGTCGCCTGCGCTCGTCGTGGGATCGGATCCCTCGGTTCATGTCCCCGTGTCATTCCCGGTGAACTGAGATGGCTCTTTGCGCTGTGCTGCGACAGACACGCAGACCGCGGCAGGAGAACCGGACACATGTAGTTTTAATTACAACCTATTGCTTTTTTTGTATATTACCAGTGAAGCAACTTTGCGCGTTCCCATCATCGTTGAGCGACTGTCAAACACCCACCGGGTGGAACTGCTCCGGTAAGACACCTCTTACTCCGCTCTCTTAACTCTCTCCAGCGTTCGTGCGCCTTTGCGCGCTTAGTATTCTAGCAAGTTTGTCTGTTTTAAATCGGGTTGCTAATTATTCACGGAACTGTGGCTTTATTCAGCGTAAGTTAGCGCACACTTATTAGACGCTGACTCAGTCTCGAGCAACCTGGGGTTAATGTCTTGGTCAAGGTAGGTCATGTAGCTACTGTATCACCCAGGAAAAGTATGTTGATTGTAAACTGATTGTAATGAGGTAAAAGAGAGAATAATTGCAACAAAAAAACGTTTTTCTGTCGAGCGGTCCTCACCGGCGTTACGCAAAAGCATATACAAGTGTGTCCTGTAGTCCATTCACGAACAAATTACTCTTTAAATTAATCGTTCAAAAAGACTCGAGGATAACAAGTGTTATCAATTTCGCTTATCTCGAATAAACTCACTGAATTCTGAATTGCAAGTGATTTAATTCAAATATAATTAGCACAAAACGTGTGTGCTTAAGATTCCTGACATTTAAATCAGTAGTTTCTGACTGACTGCAACACGTAGAAAATAGGCCTACATCTAGTATTTTTGTGGTAATTCTAAGGGAATTAAAAGACAGTAGAACATATATTATGCAAAAAATGGAATTCACTGCTGTTATCTGTACGATTTGAGCACGTCTAAAAAAAAAATCTATCTTTTTTTAAAATCACAACATTGGTAGCACATCTTATCGTCCTGCAGGTGTGTACACTGTCAAGAAAAAAATAAATAGAGTCTTTGAGACTTGTCACTTGGTCAGTGCCCTCAAATCTTTATACCGGTTTTGACCCTACATGGCGTACACTGTATTAATAGCCCACCTTGAGAGTGCATGTTAACACATTAACCTGCTAATATGGATTCTTTAGGAGTAGAAGAGTGTTATCCCAGTGACTAGCTACAGGTACGGTTTTTAGTGTGGATTGGTCGTTCTAAGAGGTAGCTTAGCATTTTCAGTACACATGCATGTTTTGAGTTAATTATTTGCAAAGATTTTCAACCCCTAGGTTTTACCAGTAGGCATTTGTGCATGTGAAATCTATGAGGTCAATCATCTGGCCCCAAACAAGTACATCTGGTGCTGCTTTACACTATATCAGCGGAGTAAATGTGGCACTGAAAGGGAGCGCTTGTCAAAGATAATTTGGGAACAAAGGGCCCCGCTGTGCAATTATGTTTCTCTTTAAATAGCTAGGGGGGCAACAGTTTACAAGAAATCTATCTGTTGCACAGACCTACAGTGGCCTATGTGAGATGATTCGGTGCTGGATCTCCTTCGTAAAACAGGTTACTTCCTATCTAAACAGGTCAGTAAGAAATATAATTAAATAAGAGGAATTAGAGTACAGCAGACCTGTAAATTTGATGTTGACATGTTGTTCTCTTCCTCGCTCTCATTCTGTGCATGTCGGGCCCAACTCCATCGTATCGATTCCTTCCCATCACGTAACTCCACCACAGTGCTGTCACACGTGTTGAAAGCAGAGCTTGATAAAATAAGCTGTCAGATAGACAAGGTGCCAGATGGCTGGCTTGACTATTTTCCAATACAGATCTATCAGAGTCCATTACACTACAGATCTTTTTGTTGTAAGGTTCTTTTCTCTTTGGCAGACTTACACAAGTCATGCATGCTAGTTTAGGCTGCGCTGGTCACACCGCTGGTGAACTATTGAGAGCCTCGAGGAACGAAAAAAGCGATTGTTTGAAGGTTTAAAAAGCTTGCTTGTCTCCCGCACAGTGGTATACTGCTAATTATTTCTTTTAAACCATTTTTGTTTTTTCAGTAAAAAGCCTAAGGACATTTATGTAAAACAAGAAACATTTGGTCGAGAAAGACATTAAGATAGTAGGATTGGCATTGCATTAATCTGTCCAAATCTAGTTTGGTTTATACTTAAAGCAAGACACAAAAAAAAAATCGCCAGAGGGGGAATAAAAATTAAGATATAGCAGTGTTTGAAAGTCAACTTCGAAAATGTGGGACTGCGAATCAAATGAGCTTTTGCAATCATTCTCAAAGATAGTTCTAAAGTTTTTCATTACCTTGGAGAGTTTACGAGGGACCAACCAAATTCTAAAACATTCTAAAATGTATATTTAGAAAACTTTATGAAACCTAAAAATTGGTAATCCGGTTGAAACCCAAATATTATGTGTGAAGTGACCTTTGAATCTCACTTAAAACAACCCACATTACCTTTCAGATGTTTTCCTCTGTATCCTGTTTTAAAGATGATTACATATTTTTACTGAAAACCAACACAAATATAAAAAAAGAAGAAGATATTTGCAGGTCTATGCAACTTCAATACAGGAGTAGAGCACCTGACTTTTTGGGTCTTTCATCTGCAAATTTCTCTCTCCTTCAGACTGTGAAAGACCATAGGGATTAGTTTAATCCTGCACCTCAGCGCTTTATTTCTCATTCCTTAGACACTCTGTACACTAGAGCCTATTTTGATTGTTGGGTGTGTGTGAGAGAGAGAGGGAGAAATAGAAAGACTGTGAGAGGGGAAGGTCTTCTGGGAGAGCTTGTCTGAGCTCCTGGGCTAATGAGGAAGTTGTGGTGCCCTATTTTGGGTTTCTTGGGGTTTTCCGTTCGGCTCTCTCTGCTTTATCCCACCTTTAATGCCATTATTGAGATTAATCCAGTAGAGCACAGGAAGGATGCCACTACTCAGTCAAGAAAAACGAGGAGGAAGAGAGTCCTCTCCCTCTATTTATCTCGGTTCTGCCATCATTAGTTGGCTCAGAGGAGGCATGACTAATGTATGCCACCAGGAAGATGTTGCCGGGCTAATTGAATGGCTAACGCCAGTGTGTTTGTGATAAAATAATAATGCCGCTTGGCTCGTTCTGGGAGAAAGAGCGAGTTGGTATTGAATGGTCGAGTGTGAGTTGTGTACCTGGAGGTGAGCAGGAGAAATAAAGGACAGTAATCGGAGACGTCCCTCCAGAGTGCACACTCATAAAGCTGAGTGGTTAGGAAGAGCACCATGTTTAAATATGCATGATGGCAGATGTTTCTGTTTTTCATTCTGAACATTGTTATTTCCTCTGTTCTACAATTCCTACACGTTGAAAACAGGCAGCGGTAACACACCTCAACAACATGCAGATGTAGAACCAGGAAATCGAAATCTAAACATGTAAATAATCATTTTTTGGTATCGTTTTGTCAAATAAATAAGAAATATTTGAGGTTTTGCACCATTTATATGTAATCAATCAAAATGATGATGCCAACCTTGAGCAACCTTCTGTAAAAGTAGATATTTTCAGATCACTTTGGTAGATGACTTTCCTTTTAACCTGTATTTATTTGGGCCCAAAGCCACAGTTTTATGTTCTTTAGATAATTACACAATTTTTTTAATGCATATGCACTAAACAGTAGGCAGTTATGCGGTGTATCCTAGGGGTGTGAAAGATTGAGAACACAGCCCACAAATTTGGATGCGGCTGGAGTGGCCAGCTGCACAGAAACAAACATCAAATTCAGTGTTTAAACAATGATCCCTGCGCACAACAAGCAATGAACAAACACAGATGCATTGGTGCATTTGAAAACTCGGGATGAGCTTTGAATGGAAATTATAATAAATTACACAGACCTGAAACAATCTAGTGACTGTTATTATGGTATATGTAATGTATATACAGCAACCTACCTCAGTTTAAAATGAATAAGCATTGCACACCCGTTCGCAAACTTGGGCCGGATCTACAGAGGTGAAGATTCGCAGCTTCACTGAGAGTATTTTTGGGTTTGTCGAAGCATCTCGATGAGAATTGATACTTAGCATAGTTTTAAAATCCTGTAAACTGTGAAATCGCTTGTCTTGTATAGCGTTATTCTCAATGGCTCACACTTTGCATAGTAAAAAGGCTGTTTGGCGTAAACTCCTGGCCTTTAACAGATTTTGTAGTGAAAAAAAGATTAATTTTAAGGTTTATTGCAGTTATGTCTCAATGAGTGCATGTTAACGAAATGCTGATAACATTAACACACTGAAAGTATAATGTTTATGGATATGGGATGAAAATCATTGGAATGGTAATTGCGTTTTAAAGTTTGATAATGCTAAGCTCTTATTGGTAACTGATTGCGTTCGAAGGCCTAGGCAGTTGACTTGCTGCCTCGCTGCCTTATGAGGCAATGACTTCGAAGGCAGCGTTTTAGTAGTAATGCACCTTATGAAATTGATTTCTGACAGGCTTCTGAGGCAACGTAATGGTTTAATGATCTGCAACAAAATAAAACGAATGATAACTAAACTAATATTTAATTATTAGAATACTGATTTCTCGCGGAAAAAGTTAGTCAGAAATATACATTTACACACAAATTGGCTACCAAACGCAACTTTCAGATGTCATGTTTATTTTTTAGCTCAACTGTAATGGATTGTGGGATATCAAAGGCAGCAAAGGATGCTGCCTTCAGAATTCGATCAGAAGAAGGTACCTCCAGAGACAGGAAGTAAAGCAGAATTTGAATTCGGACGTGCCTTCATGCCTTTCTGCCTTGGAATTTTAGAGCTTTTGGACATGGCCATTGTAGAATTAGCCAAACACCCATTTGAAAGGCTAGTGATGTTTGCAAGTTTGAGAATGATGGATATGTCAGTTTTGCAGAGATTTCTGTGACATTCTTTGGGCACTAAATTCAATTTTGGACTGATGATATCTATGGTTTGGTTATGTTTAATAATGAAAACAGAGGTTTTCTAAAGCATGAGTGAGTGAAACCAGATGAATAAAAGGGGAAATACCTTCCAATTGAAAAACTCATCACGTCTTTAAGGTCAGCCTCTCAGGCAATGTTTTCTCTCCATTTTCAATGCAGTAAAAAGGTTGCTCTGCTTTGGAATGTTTGGAATTCAGGTGGCTTCTTCATTTGTTAAATTAGCACATGTAATAGAATTTCCTGCATTCTGGGAAACAAGTCATGCCCCTGAAACGCTTCAGATATTAATTAATGTGTGTATTTTTGTAAGCGCGTGCTCTCTGCCATCCGAACTCGCAATGCGACGTGATTCTCCAGATAAAATCTTGGGCGAATGTGATTTGTCTGTCTCTACACGAGACAGACAGGAAACACTGTTCATTCGATCGGTACTTATGGGCAGCTGTCACATGCAAGCCATATGGTAGTGAAACCGAGCTCGACTCTCAGGGGCTTTGGGTCGATCCTCCACAGGTGTGTCAGAAGGTGCAAAGTTCAGTCCTTATTAACCTTGTGCACACGAAACACAGTACTGCAAGGGTACCTCCAAAAAAGTCACAGACAGAGCTGCGTCCTTCATTTAACATGGGTTCTGTTCCTGCTTGTCTATTTTGGAAAATGAAAGCCAAAGAGCTCAATGGTAGATTAATGATGAGAGTATAAATACTACACTAATGGCCGGGCTATTCTTACTGGACCATCTGTTACGAGAGACAGGGTAGTGCTCACTTACATGCATTTGTTACCAACATGGCTAAAATCAACAATCATCAGTGACTGACCCACAGCTCAGAAATCACTTCTGAATTAATGAGATGTTACTGTACGTGAAAATCTGTTTACTACAGTTACTATTGTATTTGTTTTTCTTTGATGGATATAAAAGCCTGTGGATTTATCTAAACAGGAACATGGTTTGTGTAACATTAGCAACACATTATTAGCTGTTTGATAGTGTAGTTAAGCCAAAGGTTAATGATGTCAATTATGTGTCAGATGTTGTCCATAAAATGCATCATGATGTTCTGAAACATCATGTAGATGACCCTGTATAGTTTTCTGTTTCAAACATACACAGCTGAATTGATCTAATATTGCCACTGTGTGGTATTCACTACTTCAGCTAATTTAGTGAAAGTTGAGTTGAGTCAAGAATTATCAAAAAGGACAGAAGTCCAGCATACATACATACATAAAAAAAAAGCCCCCACAAAGAATGAGAAATGTTTAATTTCATAGGCTTTAGCTTCAGTTATATTATATGTAACATATATGAAGGTTATTAATTAATGGTTATAATAAAATAGTTCAGACGACTTCCGAAAGTTTGGTTGGATTTCTAATCAGGCACTGATTAGAGTAAGCAATAAAGGTTCTTTCAGCCAAATGAAATTGCTTTGAGGTCCTTTGGAACCCGATTCAGTGGGCAGATTTATTTTTCATGACCCCAATCCTTGATTACCATGCAAATTTGAGAAATAATAAAAACATTTTATTAAGAATTTTCTATTTTGCTGCTGTAGTTACCCAGCAGTTTCCTGTCTGAAGTTCTCTGAAGAGAAACGATGCACTTTACATTTATTTTCATATAGAATATATATCTTTTTAATGCCTACTTTACCCCACATCTGTAAAATATTGCACATTACTCAGCATAATATAACGTTTCTGTTCATACAACAGCGGCCTGCTAGCAGTAACTCACATTAGTGTGAGCTTTAGGCAATACTACTGCAGATGCTCAGTAGCTTTTGCACCCTGCGGGTTAACGATACTCAATCCATTTGCATATTCATTTAGCAGATGTTTTAGTTCAAAGAAACTTTGCCCCGAGTTCATTAGCACAACATATGCAAGCACAGATTTCTTGTGATGTGTTGTTTGTCAGCAAATGTTCGGATATCTCTGGTGTCATCTTTAGTAGACATTCAGGTCTGTTGATGTAATTTCCTATGCCACTTCCTGTGTTTTGTGCATTTTTGGTCCACCCACCCGAACTATGTTGCATGCTACCAACACTATGTATTTCTTCTTTAAAGAAAAAGAAGCTAAGCTAAGAAGAAAGCTTCACAAAACCAAGCTACAGTGTAAACTGAAAGTTAGTTCTTTTTAATGAGTCAATCAAAATGACTCACAAATGAGTCACACACAAACTCTAAAAGGTCTCACTTACACACTGAAATAGTTGAAGTGGTTACCAAATTAACATCTGACTCACTCGCTGAACCACAAGCCATTACTTTCAGTCATATTCGATTCGAAATAAGAGATGCAACGTACTCTAATGGACAAAGATTCTGCTTGTGAACATTGACCTACAAACAGTATATTGATGGCTAAAGCTTGATTCTTTTTCTATTCAGTGATGTGCAATTTCTTCATGAAGGCTTTTATCAGCACATGTGCAATTAATTATTCTATCGTGTAACCAGTTTTTAATTAGCCGTGTTTACCTACTCTCTCTCTCTCTCTCTCTCTATATATTCTTATTTATAAAACATAATAAAAAGCTAAAACATTAATAAAAAGTAAGCTTGTTTTGATCTTGCCAAAACTGTGTGATTTGCATAACACAATACACAACACAAGAAAGTTTCAAACGTTTTGTATGTTTTAAGCTTTTCTCATATTTACTGAATTCTGCTGATGAGAAAATCATGCTATGCTCAAAAGAACAAAGACAAAAATACTATTAAAATGAAATGTTTAGCTGAAATGTTTATATGACCCAGTATTTATGGGTGCGTCTCAATCAGCTCCCGAGCTCGTGAATCAGTAGATCGTGTACACGGGTTCGGTCACTGGTAAGTTTCCTGACTCAATGCACGTTGGAACAGTGATCATTCGAATTCCAGTGACGTGATTACGTGTAGCGTCAATGGACAAAATAGTAGAACGTCATCAATGGAATTAATAAACAACACGTAGGGCCAATATAATTTTCATATTACTTTTTATTCTGTATAATCACATCGTTCTACTACATGTTCTTACAAAAATTTCAGCCGAGTATTAATTCTAAATGATAATTATGTGTACATTACCAGTCTAGCATTGTGTGTTTATGTTGAAAAGAAACGGTCCGTCTTTTCAAATCTTCTATCGTGTGTCTTTATATTTATCGCGTTCATTTGTGTTGTTTATGTTTCATGCTTCAGAAATGTGACGTTATTTCCGGTAAGGGAGCATAGTGAGCGCTGATCACTGATCTATAGAGAACTGGATTGCTCATGACGTCATATAAGTGAAGCTGCCGCGCCGCCATATTGGTATTCCTCACTGTTCCCATACATTTCACTGAATTAATAGGAAATCTTATAAATTCAACGTGAAAACATCACCCAACAAGTCAGCGCTTTCAAATCCGAAGTATGCCTGTACATTCTTCTAATGCAAACACCTTATGCATGTAAACGGTCATTTTTAAAGTGGGGAATTTCCTCTGCTTATTAAAAAAAAACATTTTGCATGTAGAGGGTAATGTTAGTAAATTTGTCCAATCTTAGAGAGTCTGCTCTATCGGGAGATTACAAATATTATACACGTCGTAATTTATTCTTATTCTATAATTTATTTATTATTAGAAGTAACTGACTAATTACATACAGTACGAACATGAAACTTTATTTCAAGATGATGCATAGCTTTTCATTTCAGTTCAACATAGAGCAGCAGAGGCTATTGTATTATTAACTGCATATTCAAATAAATTTCTGATACTAATACTTTCATGTTGAATACTTCCTGAATAATTGCATATGTAAAGAAAAGGATATATTTCGTGTTGAATCGGTTACCTGTGTCGGCTGTGTGCAGCAGACACACCCACCTAAACGACTGAAATATAGTGCTTATCCTGCCCAAAAAGACCATAAACATTGCCAATAACATCTAAAGTAAAAATTCATTTACATACACATACCATAACAATTAATCCCGTGTGATTGATTCGCTTTAAATCGGGTGATTTTAGGTCAGCGGGACTTCACTGGCTGTCGGCAGTTTAGAACATGATGAGCGATCCAGTCATTATATAGATCAGTGGCACCGATGCTCCCTAGTTTTTGCAGTGCGTTGTGGGATTTTTCAGGGAGCGAACATTCCAGTGCACTGGAAGGATTTTGCGATTGAGACAGCCCTTAATATGGCAGACTCCCTGATCAGTGCCCTTACTACTGAACAAGGGAGCTGATTGAGATGCACCCTATGTGTCAAAAATCTTTTGTCCGGGTTTTTTTACAAGTTTCGGAGGGTTTTTTTCGATTGTTTGTCTTAATTACGTAGTCCAGGGTGGGACTCCTTATATGGGCATGTCTCCCAGAAGCCCGCGCCCGTGCAGACATAGACCAGAGATCGTGCTTAAAAACACGCTTCATCAAAGACTATAGAATACCCAAGACTTGTCACTCATATTGTTTTGAATGGGAGAAAATGCAACGCTTAACATGGCTGATCAATTGCAGGAAGCCCCGCCTTCTGAATAAAATAGCCAATCGCTGATCTGTAAAGTCAGCGTGTCACCACTTCTGCCGTTAGAAGTTCTGGTTGCTATAGAAACAGTCAGCATTTTGAGACGTACGCCTAGGACTGATCTCGCCTGAAAAATAAGCTTTTTATAACGCTATTTGAGCAAAAGAAACAACATTTATTACACATTTATTTGTTGTCAGATTTCATTGGTGATTTCAGATATGAAATCATTAGCTTAGTGAACAGTTTGGGAGAATTTGATGTTTCCCCATTCAAAGAGATAGGAGCTGCAATTGGATGCCCGAGAGGCGTTTTAAAGATGGCCGCCGAGTGACATGACTTGTCTTAAAGAGACTTTGGCTTCATTCAGCTGCACTGCACGGGACTCGTATGGGAAGTAGCCTACTTCAAGTAGGCCTATGTTTCCAAAGAAGTGCGTTTTAGGTTGTAAGGGGAAAATAACGTTAAGCTTTTCAAAAGAACCCAGCGTTAAGTGACGGTCATGGTTCAAACCTGCAGACGGTAAGTGAAACGGCATCAAATGTCTGTGTTTTGTTGGTGATCGTGCTCAAGTGCTCGTCACTCTTTAGCTCCGCCCACACAGCACGCCTCCAGGAGCTCGACTTTTTCGGAGAGAATCGTAAAGCTCTATCTTTCTTTTATAAATTTGATAAAACTAAAGACTTTTTGGAGATATGAAGGATGCATTACGACTCTATAGGTACTCAAGATTAACATGAGATTGCCCAAACCTGCCTGTTTAAGGTCTCCTTTAAGGAAAACCTTGTAAGAGATATATAATATATAATACACACACATATTTTCATGTTTTATGGAGACTATAAGGTATAGTAATGATTGTTATACTGTACAGACTGTTTTATCTATAATCTTTGCCCTAAACTTACCCCTCACACAAAACTTTCTGCATTTTAAGATTTTCCAAAAAAACAAACTTTATTCTGAATGATTTACAAGCTTGTTTCCTCATGGAGACCAAAAAAGAAAAAAAATACACACAAGGTCAAAATTTGCTGGTATTACTTTACATGTTGGGATCCATAACATAGGGATGCAAAACTACTATACTACTGTATATCTCGTATCAAGAAACACAATGTTTTCCATACATTTCTCTATAGTAAAATTAATCATTGCACTCTAAGCACAAAATCTGAGAGCTGATTTTTCATGTGCAGCACTGAATCCACTGAATGTGATGAATGGAAATGAAAGTGACCCAAGCACTGGAATGACACAACTCCTACTCTGAAATTCTCTATTGTGTTTGCATTTGCACTAGTCTCATATGGTGTGTGTGCGTGTGTGTGTGTGTGTAGTCTTCTTCTTCCACTCAGGCTGCTTGTCTCTGGTTCATTATCATTCCTCACAGACTTACTTATCCTGAGACTTTGGCTGCTTGTCTTGTTTCAGCACCGCTGTATCAGTCTGTGCAACCTCCCTCCCCATCTCTCCCCTCTCTCTCTCTCTCACACACACACACACACACACACACTCATACCCACTCGTTTGTCTCGGCTAAGTAGTCTGCACCATTGCTGAGGATGATGGGCTGCACAGCCAGACACAACTGATCCGGCAATATTTAAATTTTATGCATGTCTCATCTCAGCAAGAGAAATCATACCGTCCATCTGTGCTCTGCGCTCGCTCTTTTCCTTCTGTATCTTATTTTCTTTCTTTCCTCTTCTCATTAATTTGGGCACAGGTCAGTTTGTCTACATGAGTTTTGTGTATTTATCAACATCGCCATGTTTTGTTTTTCCGGATATCAAAGTCATTCCAGTCATTCTGCACAACCAGCCAGACAAATGTATTCATGGTTATTTTTTTGCAAAGTTTTGAGCACAGCATGATTTTCTTAGTAAATATGAGAAAAAAACTTAATATACAAAGAAAATTTTAACTTTTTCGTGTTTTGTATTAGACTTAGAACATGTTATACAAATCACACAATGTTGAAAATTATGTATTTACTTTTTTTTTTTTTATATATTTTTAGAGATACTTTATTCATACAACACCAAAAGTCAGAAGAAAGAAGATTGCAGCTTCATTGAATTTAAGGACTATTTAAATAGTTAAATAAATAAAATACATTTTAATTCATATAAATGATATCACCTGAAATATATGTTTTAAAAAATTTTAAGGTTTAAAAGTTTAAGGATTTGAAGTAAACGATCAATAGACTTAAGTGCATTTTTTTCACAAGGGTCAGTGTGTGTCAGTCTATGTTGTAACGTTATCCAGTGTGAGGTGGATGCTCGGCCCATCCTGTTCTTTGACTTGCAGATGGTGGAGCTTATGAAAAATTCATCCTGGATCATCCTGTACGTCTTTGTGTTTACTGGGAGAAGCCTTTGAGTTCAGTTTTGGCTTGAGGCATTGTGCATAATAGACCGATATGGAGGTGAATTTGTGAGAAGTTTCACACAATTAAGGGTTTTGGAACGTGTCTCATTCCTAGTCATGCTAATGGTATATACGTCTGGATCTTACTTTTATTCGTAGGTGTAAGAGATTTCCCTTGGAAGACGATTCAGCAATACTGTAAACAGGTTATTTGTTGTATGTCTGCATTAACTCTCCATTTATGTTGACAGACAAGGAAAGAAACCTCAGTCCATTAAGAAACATCCTGCCCACATTCTATAAAGAGGGCTGTAAGCTTCATACCCTGGGCTGTTATGACCTCAAACCAGGGACACTGTCTATTTTATCAAAGCTGCTTTTATAACAGAGTATCTGTTGTTTGCGACTGCAGTCATGGTATGGTTTAGCTTGAATATCCTCTATCCAGCGCGGAACCGAAGGTCTTTTTGTCCTGAGGAAGTAATTTTGTGAGGTTGTTTCACACCAATAATGTGTTTATTCAGTTTTAATAAACTACAGTGCTTCATCTGACCGCTGGTGCACTTAGGGAAAAGACTGGAGATGTTGAACTGATATGAACCAATTATAAAACATTCAGTTCCATTTTTGAGACATTACACGCAAACTTGGCCGCTAAACAAGATCCTGTGATCTGATTTCACTGGTATGGTCAAATTATAACCAAGCCTAAATTTGTCTGAAAAATTAGTTCTTAAAAAGAACAAATTAAACATGTGGAATGCTAATTAATAAAATGAATTATAATTGTTTTACAGTACAAAATTAACATTTGAAATGTACACCCTATGCAGGTTACATAATGTAACACACACACACACACACAAATGTACACACACACACACACAAAATATACACATAGTATGTATGTATAATACATGTGTGTATACTGTGTGTATTTATTATGTATATATAAATACAAACACATGCATGTATATATTTAAGAAAAATATGTATATAATATGTATACAGTATGTATATAATAGCAAATATAAGTATATGAATATGTAAATGTAAACATTTTCTAAATATACATTATATATATATATATATATATATATATATATATGATTAATAGAAAATTCAAAAGAAGACCATGTATTTGATTATATTTGTATTTGTCATTTTCGTCACTATTTTAATATTAATTAAACAAAAGAATCTTCTTGACCTCAGAATCATCTTTAGTATGTAGAATATTTTGTGCGAGATCTGTTTGTAGTCAATAACCTATATTTGTGTTTGTTTCATGACAGGGTTTGAAGAGCAGGACACTGATCTTTTTCTGTGCGACACAAACACATGCAAGTTTGACGGAGAGTGTCTGCGAATCGGGGACACGGTGACGTGCATCTGTGATTTTAAGGTAGGAATCAGTGCTCGCAAGCTTTATTAGCACCACATGTTGAATGTGTGACCTTGTTAAAAGCATTACCACACGCAGCGTATGCAAACTGTCACAAATTAAAATACACCTCCACATGCCTTCTCACAGAAAACACACACACATTCTCCCGCTCAGTCAGAGTGCTCTGCTTCGCTCAGACATCATGCATCTGTGTCTTGTTGCAGGCCAAGCTGCATCACTCAGGTAAATAGCATTATCTGTCTGCTCGCGCAACGCACGGGGGGGGGGATTTCCTTTGATGCATCTGCTCGATCGGCCAGCCTCGCTCGGCACAAAGATGCCTTGTGCACTTAAGAAGGGTCACGCTGCTTTCATTTCTGCCCTTAATACAATTGAGCGGCACTAACGCTAGTCTGGGGCCATGTGAGTGCCTCTAGCTGTGGTGGGGAGGGTTATCGTTTAAGTATCATGCGCAGAGAGAGATGGTACCCGGGCGTGTGAGGGGATGCCCTACTCCTGCGGTTGGACGCTGCTGCCCAGAGCCCTGCCCAGCCTCCAGACTCCCAAACAGAGAGTGGAATGGGAGAAGTGTGTGTAAGAGAGAGATGAATGGATGTGATTCTCACAAGTTCACTTATTGACACGCTATTGATCCAACCCTTATACTCTGAGAGAGAGAGAAGGACAGAAATGGAAGGCGGTCAGCCTCTTTCTGGACCGCTAGGAACACCAAATGGAATTGCAATCTGTTTGTTTGAGTGACCCGACTGGGCAAAGCGTAAAAAAACACTTGCACATTTATGGGTTTGGGAGCGGGACAGCAGAGGGTGATGGGGAGGGTTCAAAACAAATTATTGAACTGTTTTTTTATGTGACATGGCACCTTACGAATAGAACATTCGTGGCATGAGATGGTTAAAAATCAATTTGACATGTATAGGTTTAAATCAACAATTAATAAGCAATCACATACAAAAATGCAGTTACGTATATCTTGTTTGAACACTTTGCATTTAAATTATTCTGTATCATAATTTTGGGGTCTTTTGAAACCATGGCTTATTTGTTCACAAATATTTTAAAATGCTATTTATTTCTGTGATGCAAAACTAAATTTTAAGCGCAGTTTTCAGTGTCACATAATCCTTCAGAAATCATTTTAATTTGCTAATTTGGTGCTTAAGAACCATTTCTTCATATTATAAATGGTGGAAATAGTGTACTGCTTAATTTTGTGAAATCCATAATAGCATTAAAAGTAACCATACAGCATTTATTTGAAATACAAAAATGTCTTTGAAGCAATGTTCATTTAATACATCCCTGATGAATAAAAGTTTTGATTTCTTTCAACAAAATTGAAAAAAAGAAAAAAAAGTCACCTACTATTGAACAGTTGTGTATATGTGAATTTAAAACACCTACCTATTTAGTGACTGTCACTATATTTCTATCTGCATGAAAGTCAAGCAAAAGGCTTTTTCTCTCTTTAATTTATCCTTTCACTCCAGTCATCTGTCTTGCAGTGTGTGATCAAATGGCTATGGGCAAGTGCCAAAGCACTATATAATATCTGGTCTGGCATGGCTTTGAGTCTGTCATGTTTCAGTTTAGAAATGAAACACACTATAGAAAACGTACACTGACACACTTCAAATTACACATCTGTGCATGTAACTGTCATAGAATAATGGATCTGAGACAGGAACCAGTACAAGAATAGAATTCATGCACAAAAGCCCATATCAGCAATAGCAGGAATGAAAACTTACTGGTTCAACAGTATATTGAACGATGTCCAGTTTCCCGTTAAATGCATTGTTGTTGAAGAACAAGTGTTTTTCTTTTCTGAAATGGGATATTTTGAAATAAAAATGTACTAGAACACTTTGGAAGTATGCTGCAAAAATATCTCATTTAACATTTCCACAACTTCATTGTCATGGTCCTTGGTTCCTAATTTCTGATCCTGGAGAGACCCTTTATCTGTAAAGTTAGTTCCAACGCTGCTTAATGATAAATGTATAAACTAATCAGTTTCTGTTGGTTTGCTTAAAAAGCCGGGTGTGTTGGAGCACATTAGTACTTAACTCTATTGAGAAAAGTGGCTCTTCAGGACCAGAAATTAGGAACTCTGATTGAGAGGAACATTAGCATGTGACTAGCCACATGAACACTACATATTGAATAAAAAAAAATTGCGGAGGATAGGTTAACATGATAGAATAATTTTACTAAATATATAACTAAGTATAACTAACAATAAGAATTAAAAATGGAAATGTAAGGAGGTTGTTGAAGGATGCTGGGGCAAATTTGTGTTTACTATAATAATCAGCAAAGCAGTTTAACATTTCAAATGCAAAAAAAGGACATTTAAATTAAAATCTTAAAAAGCAAAAAAGAAATAAGAAAATTCAACGGTCAGAGAAAATATTAAAAGAAATTGTGAAAATGAAAGTAAAATATAAGTATTTAGTAACATACCGTAAATACTGTTAAAATGCACTGTTATTCAATTCACAAGCATAAAAGGCATAGCATAAATAAATTAAAAAAAGAAAGAGGAAAATAAGAATAAAACTGTAATCATTTCAGATGGAAAGCATAAAATAAAATAATATTATAAATAACATAACAGTATAAATAGTATAAACAATTATTAGAAAGAGTATAAATTATATGAAGGGAATGAGGAAATGGCCATACAATTTTAAAGAATGTATTAGATGAACATTTTACTATTGCAAAGAAATGCAGTAGCATTTATTGTTTGTGTGTTTGTGTGTTTGTGTGTGTAGAATTGTGAGCATCAGTGATGCTGAGACACACCGACCCTTCCATCACCTGCTTGTAAATATGATCACTTGAGGCCTGACAGTCACAGTAAAAACAACACAAACACACATTTTCACACACGAACGGCTGTGAAGTTTTTGTGTTTGATATTCTTTTCCCCTCTCCTCTCTCTATGCTTCAGGCATACACTAAAACACACACACACACAACACAACAGACGGCGGCCATCACCTTGGCAGTGTCCTAATGAAGCGATATGAAGGACTGAGTGCTTTAGCTCAATAATGCTAGCGATAGCTTCCATTAGGAGCCACTAACACAGTAACATAACCTCCACACACACACAGCAACATACTAACCGACTTCTGCCCAGCTCCTTTCCTTCCTCTCTCGCTTTCTCTCCTTTGCCATCACCCCTTTTTAGCTGTGTCTAGGAGTTCTGATTCTCTTCTGATTCTTTTTTCCAACATATCTTGGTAAATAGTCACTTAATGTGTATGTTTTGGCAGGTGTGTGTGTATAGCTGGTGTTCCCTACTTTATAAGAACCAAATATTCCCAACAAAGATAGGAACAACAGTAAATTCTGACCTTGTGGGCTCATTTTCTTGGTTCCCATGAGAACAAAAGTATATAAATCATACAGAAATATATATTTTTCTACATTTTAGAATGCAGTAAGTTTTGTGTGAGGGGTAGGTTTAATGGTAGGTGATAGAAAACTGTTTGTACAGTATATAAAATCCATTACGTTTATATGGAATGTACCATATAACACGTAAACCCAGTGTGTGTGTGCGTGTGTGTGTGACCGTTTGTATGCAGCAATTTCTTTGGAGGCATGTGGACATCATCTTATCCTCATCTCTAATGTATGAGACTTACAGTATATCAGAATGGGTTTTCATACAGTAGCATTTTAATGGTACAGGACATGTTTTGTGCTCTTTTATTTAGGAGATATAGTGACCCCCTTAGGTAATCAAAGACACTGCACTTTATTTGACATTAAATAAGTTCTCAACAGATGCCCTACAATGAAACAGATGAGTGAGCATGTTATGTTTAGACACTATTTCTGACAAAACACTGTGATCAAAAACAAAAATCTGTTAATAAGTGCAACAATTTCAGCTTTTTTTAAAGGAGTGCTTCACCAAAAATTGGAAGTCTTGTAATTATACCAATCCATATGTCATTCCAAACCCCACATTGTAGTCATACCAGCATATGTATTTTTTTATTATTACTTTAACTCTTTTATTTTTACTATTATACAAGATGCAACTTGATTCTTTAAAGTTGTCTGTTTTTTATATCATTTAAATAAATTGGAATGAGCTGAAAAAAAGTGGAATTCACTTGATTAAATTTAAAAATTTAAAGAAACTGAAAAAATATAAATTAAAGATTGTTGATTTATAGCACAAAAGGACAAGCCTAGACGAAGCTTCTGAGCTGCTGGGCAACCAAGCTCTAAAGATTTTTCTTTTTTAACTCTAGCACAAAATGACATCAAATGTGTCTTTGCTTTATGATTTTTATTAATTTATGCCGTACAAATAAATTATTATTTATTTTGTCATAACTGTAAAGTACTATTGTACTCTGTACATGCAACTTAGTGTTTTATTGTTAAAAAAAAAAATAATAATAAAAAAAAAAAAAAATATATATATATATATATATATATATATATATACATTTACACATTTCTACATATTTATACATAATTTTCTTTTTACAAATTTAGACACTGTCTATTGTTTCCATCATGTTTTCTCATTTGCCAAGTTTACTTTGCATTTACATTATGGTGTCATTTATCTACAAAATATGACCTTTCCAACCTCACTTGAACACATCATATAGAATTCTCGAATGTCTAGAACTGATGTACAGGTGTCCAAATTATTTAGTGGTTAGATTTCTGGGAAAAAATTAATTAAGAGTTCAGAGTACATTGAATAATGTTAGCAGACAATTTGATGTTTGATTTGAATAAATATGACATATTCTAAATGTTCACTGCTGGTTCATGTTAACTAATGGAGCTAACAAATGTTAATAAATGAAATTAGTTATTATTGTAATTTTGGATTTTTATAGGCTACAGTACTGTATAAGAAACATATAACAATGAGGCTGGCTGGTAAAAGATGCCTGGTTGTGACTGCGCTCTGGGTGCGAGGACACATGAGGAATGTAGTTCTGCAGAGCAGGAAAAACGATATGAGAGATAGATGAGAGCAGTTACAGTAAATGGAAGAACAGGAAGAAAGAATTTCTCTTAATGACATGTTTTAATATCCTCATCAAAAAGCGGCTGCTGGTTGAAGATGTATGAGGAAACAGCAGTTATATAATCTTTCCTTTCTCTCTATTCATTCCTCACTGGCTATAGTATCCATTTTCTTAT
>JAUMHE010000200.1:29393-50436 GCA_032359235.1 Enteromius mattozi | reverse complement strand
TGTGTGGTTTGCATATTATGTTCTGTTCAGTTTTTGGCACAGAGCGATTCTTGAGGCTTAGAACAAAGCTGGGCATAACATTGACAGCTCACATATTTTACGTGTCATGCATGTTTTCAATACAGCAGCATATTTTCTGTTGCTATACTAAAAGGTCTCACTTTAACTAAAATTATCTGAATAAATAAGATAAATGTATGTGACTGAGACATGATGGTTGATGGTTGACATAGTTGTAAATCCTATCACAACTTAATATAGTGTGTATATATATATATATATATAAAAATAATATGTGTCCTGTATGTGAGATATAAGGTGTAAGTTTTAATATTCACCTTTTCCTTTTGTCAGGACATATTAGAAGTGTTATTAAAAAAATTAAAAATTTAATTTTCTTAGTTAATGTACACTATCATTCAAAAGTTTGTGGTCAGTAAGTATTTTGTACTTAAGGATCAAGAATACAATAATATTGTGAAGAAATATAATTTAAAACAGCTGTATATTCAAATACTGAATATTGTCATTTGTTTTTGTGGTGGAGTTCTGAATTTTCATCAGCCATTACTTCAGTTTTTAGCCATTTTTCAGAAATCATTGTAATATGCTGATTAAGTCCTAAAAGAAAATTTTCTCATTGTTATCAATGTTAAAAAAGTGTGACTTATATATATTTTTTAAACTGTGGTTCTCTGATGAACAGAAAGTTTATTAGACCTTTTGATCATTGTAATACCTCCTTGCAAAATAAAATTTTTAATTTCTTATTTAAAAAACTGACCTAAGCTTCTGAATAGCATATAAGTCACTCGACATCTTGTGTCTCAAGAATCAGTGACAGATGATGCCATTATGCTAATATGTCCTCAAGCCAGTGGCTATGAGCTCATCTAATATTGGTCACATCTGAATTAGTCGACAACAAGCTCAACAACAACAACCGTGTTTTGCCTGGAAGAGAAAACACTGGACTTAATTTACTCCAGTGTGTTACACAGTCTGTCTTTGTTTAAAATCATCAGGGCTTTTTTATTCGCCCACAGCTGTTATTCATTGTGGGATATGGCATTTGCTATGCAAATAATCATGGTTTCATTTACCACCAAAGAGGATTTGTAAAGACCGTGTTTTGCTGAGTATTTATGGTGTCAATTTGTTATAGTTTTCCACCATGAAATACATTCAATTTATTCCTTTTCGTTCCTTAAATTGAAAATGACAGGTCTTCTTGTGTGGGCATCATCAAACTGGTGTTATTATTTTAATATTGTAAAAATCTTTGGTGTATTTGCTTATAACATGATCTGAACTCTGTATTTTACCTGATTTTGTTGAAAAAGCATCTGCTAAAAAAGTAAATGTAATGTACAATGTCTCAGGCTAGTGAAGATGAAATGTATTCACTCCTCCTGACTTGTAATTTGGATAACAATTTGCCTCTATTTTCCAAAGAGCTCCTGTTTTGTATATTTCTTCCTGGACAGGTGAAATTTTAGGTCAGTGTCTAGCACCTTTTTTATGTTTTTCTAAAAGTGCTGCAGTGTCAGGACAGCAAAATAGAATTGTTTGTTTAATAGCGTTGCAGTAGGCATCATATCAAGCTTTGTGATGGACTCTGTGTCTGATGATGTGTTTGTGCAGGACCCGGTGCAGGAGTGGGGAGAGGAGGTGGAAGACGGGGCCATTTATGGCATCACTCTTCACCGAGAACCCATCCAACCCCCACCTGATTCCTCTGAGAACTCTTCTGACTTTGGCTTCATGCAGTACCGCACACAGAAGGTCCGCAGGCTTAAAGCAGCCACTCTGGAGCGTCTTGTCACAGAATTGGTGAACCCGGAGTGCCCTGACCCAGACTACATGCAAATCTTCCTCTCCACCTACAGAGCTTTTACCTGCACAAATGCTCTCATAGAACTCCTGTTTCAAAGGTGAGCATCAGTGCTCATTTAAAGAGTTTCATTGCAGTCTCAGAGGGTTATAGGGACACTAAAGTGACATTTACATCACTGTTCAAAAGTGCGGCGTTAGTATGTTTTTTGGGTTTTTTTTGTAAGAAACTAATACTTGTATTCAGCAGTTACACATACAATTGATCAAAACTGTCAGTAAAAACATTTATTAGACAATAATAATGTTACAAAACATTTCTAGTTGTTAAGTTCCTGTATTAATGAATGTGTCATGTTTCCATAAAAATATGAAGTACCAAATCGGTATCTTAGAATGATTCTTATAGGATAATATGACACTAAAGACTGGAGTAATGATGCTGAAAATTCAGCTTTGCATTGAAATAATAAATTAAAATGTAAAATATATTCAGATATAAAACAGTTATTTTAAATTGTAATAATATGACCATTTTTACTGTATTTTGATCAAATAAATGCAGCCTTGGTGAGCCTAAAGCACATTTTAATGAACATTTGACTTTGTTAAACATTTGACTATATTTTTTATGATATATATAGGTATAGTCTACCCAAACAATAATTCATTTTTTCATGTGAAATGTTACAGCTTTTGTTTTTCGTACAGTAAAAGTGAACCGCAGCTATGCTTCAATAAGAATCATGAAAGTATTCCACATTTGTTCCATCAAATACAGTATAATTGTAGGAAGGAATGAACAAAAGTTTAGGTCCATGTTGCTTTATATAAACACTGTAGCTAGTCATGTTTTTATTGTACGTCAGTGACAGTTATAACTCATATGGGCTGTTTCTAAAATAATGTCTTAGCAAATTAGACATGATGTTATTTGCATTGCAGGCCTGTCAGTTTCCTTTGTCTTTATAAAGTCATCGACTGACTTCCCTGTCAGACACAGCCATCCCTCATGTATTTATATACGAGGGAATTTACCCAGCTTTCATTCTACAAGGCTCAGTAAATGTGAAGGGGGAAGCCCAAATTTCTAAATTCAGTACGAGGCAGAGTATTTCCCAGAGACACATTTGATAACGATGGAATTATGACAGTCCATTATCAAACCATACAAATCAGTGATGCAGTGGAATGAAGGAGGACACCTCACATTGTAAAACAGGTTTCGCTTGACTTGTCTCACGTCAGAGGTGCTTTTGTTGAACCGTGAGAGTCCTTTGTGTGTTGTTGAAACATAAATAAAAGCAATAGACCTTGAAAAAGCACTTGTGACACATTTGTGTCAGAAATTGTTTCAGCATTCCTAAAGCTTCATTTGAAGAGTTTTAGTGATGTTTTGAATATTAACTTATTTGTCTCTGTAGGGAGGACATGGTCACCAATCTGGACAACAGTGTCTGTGTTAGAAGGTGAGTTGAATCCATGAGTTTAGGAATGTCTGGAATATTTGATTCTGAAACTAGTTGGCCAGTGCAATCATTATCTATTATTAGTAAAGTGAAACTGGTTATCCATCTTGATCATTCATTCTAATTCCCAGAGCTTAATTTATTAGTCTGAAACAATGCTGACAAAGAGTGTGTGTGTGTGCAGTTCTCTGCCTCATCTGATCCGGCTGTGGTTAGACGAGTTCCAAGAGGACCTTCGGGACTCTACAGGTCACCAGGCTCTTCGTCTGCTCTGTGTTCATCTGCGTCATCGCCTTTGTTTCAGACGTCTGGTTCATCAAGCGGATGCACTTCTAAGAACATTTCAGATGGAAGGCAAGTCTTGAAATATGGCTAATTCAGCATTTATGCACTACAAAATCAATGCTAAATAACCTCTTATGACTCAACAGACCAGCACACAGATACATCAGCAGAAACCAGCACAGATGCTGTAGAGAATCAGGCAAGTGAAGAAACCTCAGACAGACAGGACATAGAAGAGAAAGGGGATGTACTGTCCTTCCCTGCACGAGACATTGCTGAGCAACTCACGCTCTTAGATGCTGTAGGTGTCAAGATTTACATACTAAAGCTATTTTTTATTTAAGGCCTACTTTTATTCATCTGCTCACGTTTCTTTATCAGGAGCTGTTTGTCAAAGTGGTTCCATTTCACTGCCTTGGCTGCATTTGGTCTCAAAGGGACAAGAAAGAGAATCGAAATCTAGCGCCCACGGTCCGTGCCACCATTGCCCAGTTCAATGCTGTCACTAACTGCGTTATCACCTCTCTACTGTGCCCTCCTTCCACATCCCCTTCCGGTTCCCCATCCTGCACTCGCAGTGGCCCCACGCACAGGGCACAGATTATTGAGAAGTGGATCTCAGTGGCTCAGGTGTGTATAAGTATGTGAATGCAAATTAGAATTGAAATGCACACAATGGAAGTCCGTTTTGGACTTGTACAGTTCTCTACACAGGCACAAGGACTATAATAGACATTATGAGCAAATTGCTCAATGCTCAAGTTTTCAGAGCAACATTTCTGAAACAGATTTGCTGAGCAAATTAAGTTAGTTAAGCTGTTGACACGTTTAAGTGTAACTACTTAATAATTTTTAATGATACAGACATTCAACGATATCATTATTCTGTGTTGGTACATATTAATCGAAAAAGGGTTAAAGCCTAAGAGATATGTTTTTTTTTTTTTTGCATTATTTTAAGCTGATTTGTTTTTTTTATTATCACTTGTGTTACAGGAATGCCATCAGTTGAGAAATTTCTCCTCTCTAAGAGCCATCTTATCCGCTCTTCAGTCTAATGCTGTTTACCGGCTAAAGAAAACCTGGGCGGCAATCAGCAGGTATTGTTTTCTGATCCTGACACAAATAGTTGCTAAACCTGTAGTGCAATGTTAAAGGTGTTCACCGTAGTTCACCCAAAAATGAAAATTCTGTCATCATTTACTCGCGCTTAAATATCTGTATGAATTTCTTTGTTCTGCTGAACACAAAGGAAGATGTTTGTAATCAGGCTGTTGTGGGTCACTATTGATTTCCATAGTATTTTTTTTTCCTACTATGGAAGTCAGTGGTGACCCAAATCAGCCTGGTTACAATTATTTTCAAAATATCTTTCTTTGTGTTTGGCAGAACAAAGAAATTCATACAGGTGTGGAACTACTCAAGGGTGAATAAATGATGCACAACACATGGTATTAGATTTAAGTGCATAAATTGTGTCATTTCAGGGAGAGTATGTCTGCCTTCGATCACCTCTGCGACACGTTTCCTGATGAGAACTGTGTGCTGGTCAATCGAGATATTCTTGTAGAGGTAATTTTCACAGATCTGCCTGTTTCAAACCTGTTGTCTGTTCTAATCTTTTACTTTGTGTTGCAGTTTTACACCTTTATTCAAACATTTGGGCTCAGTAAGTTTTTGAAAGAAGTCTCTTACACTTATCAGGGGTGCATTTATTTAATTAAAATACAGTAAAACAGTACAGTAAAATATTATTACAATTTAAAATGTTGTCTATTTGAATGTATTTCAAAATGTAATTTGGTGAATGGTAAAGTCTTTGATTTAAGCTCAAAAGAGAAAAACATTTATTTGCATAATTATTTATATACATATTTATATATTACATTTCTTTCAAGAAAAAAAAACACCTTTGATCAATATTTAGCCTACAATGTGCAAACAGATCCCACTTATGATCATGTGTAAGAGCTGATAGCAGTGTTGAATCTCTGATAAGACAATGACATCATCTCATCCCATGACTGCTTTAATGCCCTTTTCACTATCTTTAAAGATGCTTCCAGGCAACATTCAATATTTTCCACACCCTTTTTCACTCTAGCTCACATGCAAAGAGTAAATCAGTAGAGCTAAATGAACGATGAGGTAAAAAAATCCAGAGTCATCTTGTTGGCAAAGAAATTATGGAGGCCCAACATCCCGTAATGTTTTTCAGTGTTCAGTGTATAACAACAAAACACTCGTTGTTATCTTTGCTGGCTTTTAATAGTCTACCCCACTCCTTTTTGACCTCAGTCTTTATCATGCTCTGTTAAGTACTAATTGTACTTATCTTGAATTGTGGCATTTCTTTGGGTGTGGAAGATTGATTTTGAATGTTTTCTAAGGTGATATATGCAAATCTTACTCTAGGCCAGTTGTTTCAAGTGCTCTGTGTTTAATCATATGCTTATCTAAATCAGTTTCATTGTTTGTATTTCAATATGCCAAATGTCTTCTCTATTTTTTGTGATTGATTTAGGAAGGAAACCAGGCAGCTGATGTACACACTCACACTGCTCCAAAGTCTCCCAGACTCAGTCCTACGTCTAAGCACATGGTAAGAATCACTAGGATTTTTCATAAAAACAAGACCCTGCTGAAAGTACTACATTTGTATTATTTAAGACCATTGGTGTAAGTTGCTGTTAAAAATATTATAGCTAAATCAGTTGTTTCTGGGAAATAACTACTTAATTTGGGAAATATGTATCTAGCACCGGCACATTTACTGGCTGCTCTAGTTTGTGAATCTAGCTGACACAGTATGATGAAGTTACGTGTATCATCAGAAATATTTATACTCCGCATAAATCACTATTAGCTGCTGGGAAAATATGTGTGTGCTTAAAAGAGGAAGCTTTTATTTGAAGCATGTGTGCAGATTTGTTTAAGTTAAAATTAACTTTCTGCCAAAGAAAAACAAACCGCATCCACTGTTCATGTAACACCGGGTTCTTTTGGCAAGCTGAACAAGGTTATCTTTCCCTTACAACTTAAAATGTTCTTTTTGAGCGAGTCCTGTGCAGTCCGACCAAATGATGTTTAATTAAACTAATTTCGGGAGGAACATGATTGAATGTTAACCAGCTGCAGCCGATCCACCATTATCTAATTATCCTATCAGATCGGTATCCTGCCCCTTTATATACCGCTAACTCCCTCTCTCCAGCATCTTCGTCCTTTGCATCCCTCCGCCTCCCCTTACTCCGCCTAGTGGTAGCCAGGTGTTGGTTTCCTGCCAGAGGAGAACTGGTCCCCGCTATGCCAGGTTCTCCCAAGGTTTTTTCTCCCCAGTGGAGTTTTTCCTTGCCGCTGTCGCTCTCAGCTCGCTTGGTCAGGGACATCTGGTTTCCAGTCTTATTACACAACTCAACCACATCCATCCTTACTCAGATCGCCATTCCACTCTCCTCCCGGGGGCAGGCGGCGACCAGGCCGGGCTCCGGGCTCTCCCCAGCCCTCGCCTCCTAGGGGTTAATCTCCTAAGGGCTCTGGGTCCGCCGGGCTCCCTGCCTGCTCCCCGGACAGTTCGCCAAACATGCTCAAAAATATGTTGTTATTAATGAGGAAGTTATTATGAATCATGTGACACTGAAGACTGGAGCAATGGAGTAATACTGTAAATTTAAATAAAACATTAAAAGAACAAATGTGAAATGTTAAAATAGAAAACAGTTCTAACTTATCAAGTAAATGCAGCCGTGGTGAGCATAAGAGACAAAAACTTTTAAATATCTCGACTGACCCCAGACTGTTACTGTATTTATGCCTGACAAGTTTGTTTTTGTGGCAGGCGCCCCCCAGCGGTGAGGTGCCATACCTGGGCACTTATCTGACTGTGCTCACCATGTTGGACACAGCACTAAGTGATAATGTAGAGGTGAGAATTTTTTCTGACATTAATTCATATACATATACACATATGTTTTGTTTGTTCTATGTTGTTGTTGTTGTTTTTTAATGAAAATTGTCTTCTTTGTGGTCACAGGGGGGTCTCATTAACTTTGAGAAGCGTAGAAAAGTAAGTGCAATCATCCTACATATTGTTTGCTAGTTTTTATAACAAATGCTAGTGTGTCAAGAGTGCCTGATTTGTGTTTCTACATTCCTTTCTGTGTTCAGGAGTTTGAGATTCTGTCTCAGATCAAGCAACTGCAGGTGTCATGTGCTCACTACAAACTCCAATCACATCCTCACATAATTTCCTGGATCAACAGCAGCATACTTCTTTCTGATCAGAAGAGGTGAGGCACCTCTTTCACATTTTGATGATTATATCCAGTTTGATCGGTTTCCTGCTAAGAATGTTGGTTGAGATTAAATGACTTTGAACTCCAGTACTTTGGATACTTCAGAAGATCAGCATGTCAGATATTTAGATACCAACTGTTAGTATTTTTTTTCTTATTAGCTATGAGTTGTCAAGAGAACTGGAGCCACCAGTTGACCCCTGTCCCAGCTCTCCCAACCTCTGGAGCCACCGACTCATCTCTAAGAAACTGACCTCGTGAGTGTTGTTTTGGTGCAGTTTTCTAAAACCAGACTATTCTAAAAGAAAAAAGACGCTTTGCTTACTTGTTTTTCTGTGACCCATGTTTCTCTTCTGCTCGCTGCAGGTTGCTGTCTAGCAGTGAGAACTTCTCAAAGAAGACTCTTGCTGATCAGATCAGTGTCTCATCCTCTGGCTCCAGTGGCTCAGATATGGAAGATCTCAGCAGCCCTAACCTCTCACCGCTTAGATACAAAGTACAGGTAACAATTTCTTATTTACTACCTCATATACTCTATTAGATACCACAGAATTTTGTTCTTTTAATATAAGTGTAGGCTGTCAATTGATTGAATTATTTATTCAAATTAATTATGATATGCCGAATCCATCAGTAGAATGTAATTACCTATATTTGCCGGGACATTACTTTATATAAGGCAAAATAAAATGGGGTTTTAAAAGGTTGGTATATTTATGGATTTATTGTAACATCCAATTTTCAGTAAGTTCAGTATGCAATCCATTTAATTTTGTCAATATGCTTGATGTAGGTATAGGAGCTGTTAAATTAGCTGTTGAAATAGTTATATAAATATAAATATTTACAGAATTAATTTTCATTTGTTCACATTTTTGTACTAAAGTGTTAAAAAGCATTAAGTAGTACTAAAACAAAAGAAAAGCTAAATAAAAATATTTTAAAAAATAATTAAATGGAAGAACTTAATTTGATTGCATTTAAATAATTTAATAAAATTATTTAAAACTTTAACATTAAAATTAAATCTGAAAACATAAATATAAAAGTTAATGAAAAGTATTAATAAATACAGTAGTATATAAGTAACACTAAAATAACACATGCGTCAGACGGATGTCTGTGTTTCGTGTTTCGTGACGTCTTGCTGTGTTTTTAGTGTCTTTTAGTGCATGTGGGTCAATGGGTTTCATTAAATGACACTTATTTATTGCATTATTTATTTGTAATTAACTGAACCAATAGGCCTAAATCTGATAGATCTAACATTATCTCAAAACCTATTTTGACTCTACATTTATACTAAAGCCTTTAGATTAATAAAATCCAGGTATTTGTAACATGTTTGTTTTGCCTTAACCTTGCAGTCACAAAGTAGTTCAAGTTTGCACTATCAACACAGAGCTTCAGTGAAGTTGACGCAGAACACAGTGTATTAGATAACAATACCACCAGCCTCTGATGTTATACATTTGACACATCATTTACTAAAGCTTTTATTGCTTGCTATCTGTGTTGCAATATACTTATGAAAGAACAAACTATCTGGCACACCTCATATGCTCTGTTACCACTTAAATTCTGCTGTGCTCTTAACAGACCTCTTACAGATTTGTTGGGCTAAATAGTCTTTCTCCATTGCCTCATTCACAGTCTGTATCCTGTCAGGACATCTCGATAGACACACCCACCTCCTCTCTGACGCCGCCCAGCTCTTTTCGAAGATGCATACAGACGGATATGTCTGCCTTGAACCCTGACAGCCCTTCCCCTACTTCATCTACATCGTCTTCATCATCATCATCATCATCATCATCCTCTCCTTCTCTCAAGCATCCCATGTACAACAAGCAGGTGGCTGATTCTTGTATTGTCAGAGTCAGTGTGGAATTTGGCAACAACGGAAACGTTTATAAAAGTATTTTGGTAAGTTGGCTTTAATATTTGGTGATTTCTGCAGTGGCCGTGCTTGTCATCTTTTTATTTTATATATTTCTAGCGCCAATAAGTATGTGGCTTACTATTTAGTTGTCAACCCCAGTGCATCTAAAGTCTTGAAACTTTATTAACTCTTTATTTTTAGATAACCAGTCAGGACAAGACAGCTCAGGTGATTCAGAGAGCTCTGGAGAAACACAACTTGGAGGAGATGAACTGCCAAGAATTTAGTCTCACACAAGTGCTTTCCAGTGACAAAGGTGAGCTTCTTCATTTTATGTTTGACACTGAAACACTAAAACTCTATATTTTATATTCTGTCAAAGTATTCATTAATATTTATATTAGATTTTATTTTTGTTATTTTGCTATTTATGTGGGTTTGACATTCATTCATTATTCATTTTTACAAATATTTCGGTGTAACTCTTTTTTTCATTTTCATAATTCAATTTAGTTACAACAATTTTCATGCAATATATTAATTCAGCTTTATTTAAATTACCAAAAATGTTTTTTGTTAATTATAACACTCATTGTAGGTATTTAGTTGATTATGAAATGCATAAGTTGCATAAGTTGAATGCATAAGTTCAATGTGTCTAAGCTTGTTATGAATAGCAAATGCTTTTAACTTGTGTATTTAGCACTTAATAAATCCCTGTCATTTTTTTTTTATTTTTATCAGAGTTGCTGATCCCAGACAAAGCTAACGTGTTCTATGCCATGTGCACCACTGCCAACTTTGACTTTGTGCTTCGCCAGCGTTACAAAAACCACAGCAGGGCCCCTGGCTCATCCTGGAGTCCTGGAGCAGTACTGAGATCCCGCAAGTGACAGAACCACGATGACAACTCACAACATGGTGGCATAATACATGAAGAACTTCAAAAGTGAACAAAGTCTTTGTAAGCATTATCACATGACAGGTGACTACTGGATGTTAAAGCTCGGATAAATTTAAAAACAGACTGATGGATGCATCACTGAGCTCTGAAACACCCTGGAGTCACAAGTTATGACAACATCTCACTCAATAATGTGTCAAGGAAACTATAGCACAGCTGCCATAAGAGTTCTGAGTTAAAACCAGTTAAAACTGGAGGAAGAAAGACTCCGAGCACCTGAAATGAAAACCTAGAGAAGTTGCAATAATTAGCCACATATACTGCCAGTTTATTGAGAAGTTTTGCTTTGAAATGGGATTTACTGAGAAACATCTGTTTGTAGGTGGATGAACACATTTCTTTTAAGTATGACCAACAAACGCAAGCTTTTATGTAGCTAATATTCAGCGATAGGTAAAAAGTGAAATCTATATTATATTTAGGTTGTTTTCTAAGTGACATAATAAAAATGTTGATATAATATATTTTATTTAGTTTTAATATAATTTTAATAAAGATCTCATTATTTTCTGTATTTTAATGTTTTGATCCATTTCAGTTTTAGAGTATTTAATTTAACTTTTATATGTGCTAATTCACCTCTTTGTTGTTCTGTATACTGCTGTTCCCATTCAACTCCTTCTTTTTAATTTTTAATTGTATTTATGTGCAATAATCTCAAACCTATAAGCTATTTCTTTGTTTTAAGACTTTTGGCATTTGTGCCAAACCTTTGTCTTAATGAAGGATGCTTGCACTTCTGTATCACTTTTTTTCCCTCAAGTTGAATATGTCATTTTGTTTTTCTAGTAGTGTCAAATGAAGTAGCTCATCCATATTGGATTTCTTGTGACTTTCTGAGCAAATGCAATTCGGAGAACTGAAGAGCACTGGGTGCGCTAGATGAATCTCACCAACTGTGTATGTGTTTTGTGAAAGTTAAAGTAAGTTAAGTTGCTGAAGTATGTGAAATGTAAGTGCTTGGTTTGTGTAAAATGGTTTGCTGCTAAATAGTGGTGCAGGTGTAGTGTTTCTTGGAAACTACAGCAAGTGTTTTTGCCAAAAGGGGACCTGAGTCAGCATTAAAAGCACACTTTTGCTGTTTGCACAGAAAGCCACAGTTCCTGACTGAAATGTATGTCTGTTTTTGCGTCATTAAAAAGTTAGTGTTGTCTGTTTTGCTTTCATTGATATAAAATAATACATCACTTTTGGTTAAAAAATATGCTATATCTTTGTCTTTTTTTTTTTAGCTACAATTCAGAAGTTCTACAGTAGTCAACATTAGAATTGAATTAAACCGATCATAAAACCTAAAACCAAAATGCGTTATTAGGACAACTTGGATGAACTTTGATCCAGGTCTTTAAATGTATTTAATGCTATCGTTACACTGATTGAATATACAATTTAACTTAAGTATGGAAGTTTAAATAAAGCAACTTGACATAATTAACATGACATTAAAAGTATCCAAATTATAAATAGGAAAATAAAAAAGCTATATCTTTCATAACTGGTAAAGTATAGTGCTGCTTTTTCCTGTATGGGGAGGCTGCAGGGCTGGAGCAGGCAGTTTTACGCCCCTGATGTGTCCAGTAGGGGGAGGAGGTTATATGGTGAAATTATTAAACCGACGCTCAAAACTTCATTAATAACCATTCTTTTCATTAAAATTGACTGAGAGTTTTGTTTTTGTGTGAATTTAAATATAGACATTAAATGAAGATATCAGATGATCTTCACTACGTATTATAATCTCAGTAAAGGAAAAACTGAATTAGTGTTTTGAACACATAATACAATAACATTACATATTTAAATAGTGACTTAAAAAAAAAATAATAGCCTACACATATTTGGATCAGATGGATCAGTGGTAGGCTATGTTGTTGTGAATTTATATAAAAAGTTACGTTCAGATATTAAGCATATTCAGCCTTTTAGAGTAATCATATGGACAATCAATTTAATATTAATTAATGCTTTAGTATTCACCACTGGTTGTCATACAGCTACAGAACAGTGTCCTACAAAACATTTTATAAACACAAACACCCCTTTCTAAAATTCCAAGGGGCCATTTAGCCATCTGAGAAGAAAAGACAACTATTTTGTGTAAAACAAAATTAATTTATTACCACCATTTACTAAAAACATGATGACTCTCTTTTAACTGTTGTGTAGTCCTCCTGTCAAAATGCTCCCGCTCACTGATAAGAAAACAAAAAACAAAAAAAAAGAGTCATATTTGACCATGTTTCCTTTAAAGTATACATACAGTACCTTATGTAAATGTACATTTCTCCTCAATCTCCAGGATGGACAGATTTTCCCCAAAAGCAAGGGCACAGATAATGGACTACCAGAGAAAGAATTGAGATTGCTCACACGCCCCAAGTACCTAAGTGTCATTTCACATATTTAGCTTCTTACAATAAAATAAAAAGTGTTTTTTCTATAATAACCACAAAAAAACATTATTTTTAGAGCAATGGTCTCACATTATGGATAAACTATTTGACATGTTTGACAATGTGAATCTGACGTAATGCAGAGCACAGCTAACAGATGAGACCAGCCTCTGGAAAACATACATTCATCATGATGAATTTGATCTGGTCACTCTGTGTGTGTGCTGTCCAGAACTGAAGTCAGGTGAGAGTGGATTGCTTCAATCTGCTCCTGATGTTTAATGTATGGGAATATTTAATATGAATATTGCCATGTGGGAATTTTGGTGATTATGAATACAATGGCAAGACATGATTGATAGACGCCTTATGACTATTTTGATGATTTATTACATTTTTCATCTGTGCTGTGTTGCCCCAGTTTGGTCAGCTATCTCCATTGGCAAAAAAGGACTTCAAGAATGTAACGACAAACTGAGATGTTCAGAAACTAGTACACATACCCTTCTGTCTGGAACTGCTCACCACCGCTCCACTTCACCACTTCAAGCTAACAGAAACTGAAATGTTACAGGATTAGTATTCACATCTTATTGTTAGAACTCAATGACCAGCAATAAAGCACAACAACTTCATAGGAAAGTTTTAATGAAGAAAATAGAAAATCTCACCCGAGGAAATTGAATGGATGTTCAGCACGATGTAGAGGGCATACTGTCAACGTTATAGGAACGTGGCAATCGTCTCTTAGCTTACTGATTACTATAAGGGGAGACTAGAAGGTGGATCTCTCTTAAGAGTGGCTTCTGTACCTATAGGGATGCATATAAAAGTGTTATGATGACAATCCATTTCACATTTGCATTATCTCTGCCTTATGATAATGGGGTAAAATCACCCTCTGTAAAACCAGCATAAAAGAACAATCCCCCCAAACCACAAAGTTTAATAACTACTGTATTCTTATGAGCTACACGGTGTAAAATCTTACACATAACAGATAATGATCTGGGCCAGTGGCTTGCCTTCATGCAGGGAACACAAGGGTATCCTTCATGAAAGCATTATCCTAAAAAAAAAAAACCACAAATAAAGAATACCTTTTATTTTACTTCTTACTTATGGTAGATGTCAAATAATGACTCATGCATTGCATTTGATACTCACTAGAGAGAAGGCCAGAGTATTGTGGCAATTACATGCGTATTGGCAGTGTACATGTGTTTGCCCTGTGAGAGTAAAAAGAAAAATTAAGCAGATTACCACTTTCCATTCAAATATGAAATGAAGAAGCTGTTGCTTCTAGACTTGCTACTCACTTTTTCTGATAGTAGTTTAACACGTAAGCAAACCAGGTTAATTTAATAACATTACGTCAAACAAACGTAACCCTGGAATGACACACCCTTGGCCAACATCATCGTTCATATTCTCCCGCCTACGCAAGATGGCGCTCCCGCCCTTTTTTTCTACTGTGACTTTAATCGTTTGGAGTTCAACGATGAGTGCTGCTTTGAGTCTGTTTGCTCAGGTGGGTTCAGGTAGTTCTCCTTTTTTTTTTGCTTATAAGCGTTTTAAAATTGCGTTCCACTTAAGTGGCTAATATTTGCACGTTATTCAGTAGCTATTCTTGTCCAGCACACAGTCGTCGTTATAGGCTGCCGTTTGTTGGTAGCGATTGTGATTACAATGGTTTTTAAGCACTTTACAACGATTTATGTTGAAAGAATTAGTGTCATTTCAAACAGTACGGCTGGTTATCCGGTAGAGGGAAGCAGAGTTTCATGCGTAAAGTTATTACACTAATTTATTCCATGTTGTCTGGCATCATCGGTCTGGCATTCATTTTTGGGATCATGAAAACCAAAATATATGTGTTACTACTTCCTAAAACAACTAAATAAATTATTTGGAAAATGTAGTTCTGTTAAATAAGAGACTCCAAATGAGAAAACAAGACTCCACTTTCCATGACACACAAATATGTCTTAAAAATTAATGTTTAGTTTAAAAAAAATATAGATATATTTTTACTAATCCTTTTGTCATTTCAAAACTATGTGACTAATTTCTTGGAACACACACAAACACACATGTTGGTTTTTGTGATTTATGGGGACTCTCCATAGGTGTAATGGTGTTTATACTGTACAGACTGTATGTGGGATTGCCCTACACTGAGCCTACACCTAAACCTACCCCTTTTTAGATTTTCAAAAAAACACCATTTAGTATGTTTTTTAAGCCTTATGAATTACAGGGACACTGAAAATGTCCTCATAAAACACCTACATAGTGTCATACCCATGTCATTATACAAATTTGTGTCCTCATAAACCACATAAACTCACACACACACACACACACACACACAAATCAGGATCCTCTCTCACTTGTGTGCTTTTTAATGATTTTGGGATTTTTTTTATTATTATTATAAAAAAACCACAGCTGGATCATGGAAAACACACACACAAAATTTATACCAAAACCTTCATGCTGCTTTTTTCAACAAAAGGAACGCAAACAGTAAATGAAGATTAAATACCAAAACAATAACGTAAGCGTCTTGACTTTGTACACTAGGCTGTATTCCAAGTCTTATGAATTCAGTGGCATCAACTTTAGTAATCAAATCTCATTCAGATAGATGATTTCATATTTATAAACATAACTGGAGTGAGTCATAATGGTCAACTAACCAGTTAGTCATCCTAAGCAACCAAGGTTGTTTATTTGTTTATCTACATTATCTACATTTTTTTCTACTTTTAATTTTACATGCTTTAATTTAGCATACTTCATTGTTTTTTCTTTGAAAATATTTTAATTTAGAATAAGTTTTTCTGGGTTCATATCTGGGTTAAATGACAGCCGGCTGCTTTGAAAATGTGTGTTAAAAATCTTTATTAAAATTTTTATGAAAACATTATTTATTTATTATTTTTTAACACACATGAACTAACCAATCCAAATGCACAGATAAATAGTCATGTGTTTGAATGGGATCTATTAAACTGGAATAGTTGAATCATAATAAAACTTGCACATGTGGGGTTTTTTGCGTATAAGAAACCCAACCATATCCATCTCCGGCACATGGTGTCTCCTTTACAGGCGTTGCTTCCTCACGTGATATTTTTCCCTGTCTCTCTCCCTGCTTGACCTAGTAACCCAAACAGAAGAAAAACATGCTCTATCACTGGCCATGTCCTGATGCTGTTGATTAACCTACTTAAATTATCCAATCTCTCCAGTGTCTCGCCTGGACATGATACAGCAACTAATTGGAAACTGCTTAGACACTTCTTAGAACTGTTCTATTTTAATTCAGCACCAGAAGGCATTTGAAACGAATTGCAAATGGAAGAAAACACCATCTTACAAAGTGCAAAAGGAGGTGTGTGAGATTCTAAACTTTTATTAAAAAGTTGCATGGATTATGAGTCATTCATTTTTAGACTCATATTTCCAATTTGCTCATATGCTGTTGTCATACATGATGATGTCAGTCCAAAAATAAACACAGCAATGTTGGAAAGCTCTCGCCACATGGTCAAGTGTGGTTAGTTTAAAGGTCTGGCCTGTTTAAGAGCCTGGTTGTTCAAAGCTGGCATGTAATTGTGTGTTGACTTCTGTTACCTTTAGTTTTGCAGTCTATTCCTCGTCTGATTCACCCTCACGCTGAGCGTCTGGCCTCATGTGAGCCCTTGGTCACATGTTCGCACCTCCCAGGTGTTTGGATGAGAGCGAAAAGAGCTGGACGGTTCGGGCTGTGGGCGGGAAGCACTGGAGAGGATGAGAAGAAGATGTGGGCATGGGTGAAAGAGTGCTGCTGTAAACAGACTTCTCTTGTTGTTCCTGTGATTCAGAGAGCTTCCTCCCAGCAGCTGCCGGCCACTGCAGGCTCTGTGGTGTTTAGTGGGTTTGTTTGGCTGTAGATGTGAAGCTCTGTTACCCATTATCATGATTCCCTGAGTCACTTGCGAGACAGCACAGTCACCCTTAAAGAAATGCCTTATTTGGCCTGGTCTGAGTGAGTTTGAGTGAAATGACATGCAGAGGAGAAGTGGATAGTATGGTCTCTTGAGAGACAGTTTACAAAAATATACAGTAGATCGTTTAACTGCGTGGCAGGAAATTTGGAAACAATTTAAATGAATTGATTTTACATTTCTTTTATTTGTTTTTCCATAGCATGTAGGTAACAAAAATGCTCTAAGAATGTTTTCCTAACTTATTAAAAAATGTTTGAAACATCCAGATTTTTTATGTTTTAAAAAGATTGTTTTTGCTTGTTTTTTGGTTAAAGTTTAAGAAATAATCTATTTTACCGGTTTTTAAACACTTTGGGAATTTTATGTGTTCCCTGAACAAAGCTGCTTTTAAAAATTGTTAGACAAACAGTAGACAAAAACGTTCCATGGTTGATGCACAAATATTTTGTACTAATGTTTTGAGAACATTATTATAAACCAAGTAACTATAAAAAAAAATCTTTAAATAATGTTAGATTTGATTGAGAGAACTTTGCGAGATCATTAACAAGTTCTGAGAAAGTTCCCTGTTTGCTGAGTACAACTTTATGGAAAACCATTCTTTTCATAGAAAAAAACAAAAAAGGTAGCCTACTTATATCTCAGAATTTTGACTATTTATTTATTGCAATTTTGAGTTTATCTCACAATTGACCTTTTCTTAGAAAATAGAGTTTAGTCTTACAATTTTGAGATTCTTTTTTAGAATTCTTACTTTTTACTTATTCTTAAATAAACCCACAATTCCAAGCACAATAGTCAAAAGTGCATTTTGTATTTTATTTATTCCTTGGTGAAAATGGTCTTTCGTACCGTTTTTTTTTTTTTAAGAGTTACTTTTTTTTAGCATAGGGTGACATAAGTGCCATTTTCCCAGGATTTCTGTATTTCCTAAAATATCTAGATTTTGCTTTTGTTTGCCTTTGCAGACTGATCTGTGATCCTGTTTTAAAGATGCTCTGGAGGTATTTTGAATCAAAGCAATATAGAAATCCTGGCCAGGACGCGTCCTGGGAAAATGGCACGTATGGTCACCCTAGTTACCATCTAGATTTTTAATTACATTTTATATAAATATTGAGGGTGCACCTTGCCAGTTTAACAAGCCCATTATTTATTTCCATGCTATGGCTGATAAATTGCTGATATTAAAATTCAAAATTGTTTAATTTAAATAAATTAACATGAAATCATTCTTTTTAAATGCTTCAAGTGAATTTAAGCTTTAGTTAAGGGAAATGAGCTTACAATTAAAGGTAGCACTTTATTTTGATATTCCACTTTAGACATTCTACTAACAGTAAGCTACTTAGTGTAACCCAATTAAATATCTATCATTGGCAAAATAGTTATAAATAAAATTGGCAGATAATGCATAACTCCTTTTTTGCAGTTCACTTAAATTGCAGTGTGGTGTGACAAATTATTTTTAGTCTTTCAATAAATACTAGTCATAAAACTTTCATGTCAACAACTCATCTGGACACATTAAGCCAGGATTAGGCCATAGTACAATTAGGATATTTAAGTAATTATTATATACATGCCTTAGAAAAAAGCATTCCTGGTATGCATTTTAAGACAAAACATGTTTTAAGATCAGTCAGTGCAAGTTTCTTTCAGTTGAAACAGTTTAATCTAGAACTAAGCTTAAGCCTTGTCTGTGAAACCGGGGGATGTAGTTCTAATTTCATGTTTGCTCAGATTTGTTTTCTATCATTTTATTTATATTAAATTGCTTCATTAAATCATTAGTTTTATGTATTATGGTTGAAAGTGCCTCTGCTCTTAAGAAGCAGCTTACATTTGTAGAATGCTTCTGCAAATCAGCATCATGTCTTGAAGATTAGAGCGTTTTTCAGTTAGCATGTGCATGTCTGCAAGTATGTAGGTCAAGACTGAGCCGTGTAAGGCACTAATGTTGTGTTGGGCCATAGGAGAGGATCTGACAGGTTGTCGGCTGCAGGTAACTAGACAGAAGGAGGAGACAGATGCTTATCTAATGGATAATCTGGTTAATGTGCTTGTAGCACTACTGAACTTTGAGTATACTGTATGTGACTAACTCTGTCTAGTTCCAAGGGTAAAAGTGACCTCAGAGAGATTAAAATAGGTGTTTGAATTATGGGGAGCTAGAGGGGCCCAAGGGGCCCGAGACCCCCTAGTTCCAGTTATAGCCCCTAGTTATCTTTAAAATGCAGGCCGAGGGGGGCTGCTCTACTGCATTACTTTAAGCTATGCATTTATTTACAAAGTTGTGCATTTATTTAATCAAGAATACAGTAAAACTAGTAATATCGTGAAATATTACAGATTAAAAGATGTTTTTATGTTTTAAAATGTAATTTATTTCTGTGATGCAAAGCTGAATATTCAGCATCACTACTTCAGTGTCTTTCCGAAATCATTTTAATATGCTGATTCACCAAAATATTTAAAACTGTTCAAAATATTGCTACATTTAAACCTTTTTCAGCCACATAAAAATAATCTTCGGCCGAAAATGTATTTGTAATATTTACACTGCCACTGTGACCTATTAATATTTTTATAATGTATTATTTTTATAATCAAAATGTCTAATATATTTAATAAATAAACTGAGTAAATAATAAAATAAAATAGACTGTTTTATAGGCATCACAAATTCACAACATTATCGTGAGAAAAATGTATATTCATTTTGAGACTTGTTAAAGATTACATTAAACAGTGTTATTGAATTATTTCTATTTTTAAATAACTTTAACCATTAGGCAATATAAATATTAAAACTAGACATGAACAATTAAATATCCAGAATTAAATAATCATTTAGCATTTTTTAACTCTTCTTAGAATGAGTTGTATGTGCATAATATTGTCCATCTTTGAGGAAGAGGTATGGAATAATTGTAATCATAGAGCAATAAGTCAAGAGCATAGTGGTCTGGACCTCATAGAGCTCAAGTGCTGCTTTATTAATATGAAGTGTCCTTATAAGTGGAAAATTGATGCAGGAACTGTGAGTGCACAAAGCATCGCACGTTCTAGTTCTATTGATTTATGATTGTAGAATAATGCCTTTTTAATGAAGCTCTTTTATTAGAGCAGTTGGGACATATTTTGTTGCCTTTCACATTTAAACAATCATATGCAAAGTAACACAATCTGCCTACAAACCTTATGGTCCTCAGCCTCACACTAAAGGCAGCTGTTCCATCCACGCACATTTTCTCCAGAACATATGTCAGTCATGTTCTCACATACACAGATGCATGCCTGCAAAACAAGCTCTCTCTCTTTCTCCATACCCGCTCTCTCCCTCGTACGCACAGAGTGTGGCAATACCCCGAGCGCTCGCATTGCATAACTCTGGGCTGACTCATTGCTCTAGTGGCCTAATTCATCCTTCGCATTTAATGGATGAGCAGAAATCTAGTCCTCACTTACACTTCTGCCCCACTTTCTTTGACTTTTTTTCAATGTGGAGCCTCAATCACGCACATTGTTTACAATTCCGCTCTCTCCCTTCCGTTATTTCAGGGCTGAGGCATTCTTTTATCCTTTCTTTTATGAGCGTTAGAATCTTGGCCTTGCTTAGATAATAGAACGATCTGTTGGTGTGCATGACATAATAAAGACCTGCTATTGAGGCTGGAGCTTTCATGAATGCTGATTATGTATTAAGCACAAATGATGTGAAAGGACGCTTATGCATTGGCAGTTTGTCAAGGTTAGGTGTGGATTTACACCCTCTTACATTTAACGTCATTTATGCAAGTTTTAAGCAATACATTCATTGCATAGAATGCAAAAGTCAACAGTTTTCTAATAGCCCTGCTCTTTCTTTTATTTAATAGTAAACATATATTAATAAGAAATTAATCAGTGTGTATAAGTATA